>JBBBDQ010001510.1:527500-755000 GCA_037127315.1 Ascarosepion bandense | reverse complement strand
CTAAATAATCATAATTCATCTTATATTTTCTAAATAAATCATTTTCACATTTTATTTTAAAACTAGCAGTATAGCCCGGCATTGATCGGGTGTAATGAAAGCTTTGATATATATATTATCGATTTTCGGCACTTTTGTAAGAACTGCAACCTTGAAATTTCTGAATATCATTTCTGATGTCTTTGTCTATGAGTGTATCAAATTTGATTAAAATCGGGCCACTCCGTCTATAACCTGATTTTTTTGCTTATCGATTTTCGATATTTATTGGGGGTACCTCAACGCAAGACCTAGCTAAGAACACTCACAGACGCTTATAGTAAAAGTGTGTAAATTTTCATGAAAATCAGTTCAGCCATTTTGGAGTTCATAGGTAATGGACATACACACACACAGACAAAGTTCCATTTATAAATAAGTTTAGATTAGATATCCCCAGAAAAAGAACAGTATTATTTTGAAACAGGAACATTTTTGTGTTGTGATATAATGCTTTAATATATATATATATATATATATATATATATATATTACTATTCAGCAGTAACATTTGTTTTAGATATTATAATGAGAGAAATAAGCATTTGAAATTCTGTTAATTTGCATTTAAACTTTTAAAGATCAACTATCTAAGTCCTCTTAAGTTCTGTTCTTTTATTGTTCTTTCTCCTTAATAATGTTTTTTCTCATGTTCTGCATCTTTGTCTCTGTTGCCTTGCTTGGGGTGAAATGATTTTTAAAAAATTGCTTTCTTTATGGTCAGACTTATTATGACGAGCAATAAATGCACAGAGTTTTAAATATTGTCTTGTGTTCATACAGTGTTTTATTTAAGTTCTTACATGTTTTATGTACGTATTACTTGGTGGCATTTAAAAGGAAAACAAAAATAACACATTTTTTTTTGGTAGATAACAAGAAGAGATCAGTGAAGTCAATATTGGATATCAAAAAATTTAATCTTAAAATGAGTTGCCCATACTTTTTAAAAAATATTTCTAACACTTTGGTCCATATCCAGTGTTCCACTCGAACACAACCTTGTCAGACTCTCTGCTTTTGGGTGGGGAAGAACCCAGATAATGCTATGCCGAAGGGTAGAGTCTTGTCCAGGGAAAAAGCAGACAAGAACCAACCCTGTCTTATGCAAGGTCTACAGAAATTTTTGCCAGAGTTTAAGGGCTCAGAAATGTTCCACATAAAATTCAGCTTTTATGCTACATTCCCCCCTTCGTGGGTAGGCCTCAGATGAATAACCACTTATGTCCATGTCTGGTTCTTACCCCCACCCTTAGCAAGAGGCTTCACAAAGAAGAATAACTTGCAAATAACTGATCTGCACCTCTCCAGTGCACTAAGAGGATGTGGAGATTGTTTCTTGCAGAAGTATAATCTGTTTGTTTAAGACTGACAGCAAAGTCACTTCCACATCAGCTCACTGAATACTGGTTTTGTTGGTATTTATCGCTTAATTTATTGCCAGAGAAAAAAACTTTGAATTTAAAAAAAAAATTTTCTTGTGTATTAAGAAAGTGTGTGTGTGGGGGGGGGAGGGGAGGGAATGACATACTTTTTCCCAATTTGTTTACTTTTCAGTTTCAAAATAAACAGGTTGGGATGATTTTTATTCTTAGGGGAAAATGGTTCACCCAGGACTTGCTTATCTAAACCATCCCTTTTATTCAAGGAAATTCCTCCTTAATTTAGGCTGTTGGCATTTAAGGACCAAGTGTTTTCCTTTGAATATTTAATCAAAAGGAGTAGATTTTGTATCCCCTCCAAAAAAAAAAAAAAAAAAAAAATAGAAATGAAAAAATTATTTTGGCTTGTCTATTTCAAACTCAGAAAAAGTTGCATTTGAACCCTGGATGGAATAGAGGGCAAAAAAAAAAAAAAAAGCCCTCAAAAACTTCCAATTCTGGAACAATTCAAAACTCTAATTTCTGTCAGTCAGTCAGTTAAGTGCCATACGTGATACACGCTTGGGCGATCATGTCTCGAAAGAGACATGACTGGGCAGAAGATTATCCCGCAATAGGTTGCCATTGCTTTCTGTGGTAGACTGGTTGCCGACCAAATTTATAGAACCCAATCTGTCCTATTATTTAACCCATAACTGGAGGGAAGAGACGGATTAATACCTTTCCCAAGGGTATTTGCGTGTAAGTGAATGCAAGGAATTCAACTGGAATTCGAACTCAGTTCCCCGATTTCTCGTTCCGAGCCAATATCCACTGCGCCACAATGCTGTAAATAGACTAATTCTTTTTTAATGTTATCTTTATTTTATTTTTTTTATAGGGGTCGGGAAGAAGTTATCTCAAGTAGATTGTAATTTTCATGGCACTTGCTGTTTATTATTTTTGAAAGTCTGCTTTAGAAACGAGACTAGATATCAATCAAAAATAAAAATATAGAAAAAAAAGAAAAACTCCCCAAAATCTTCATCATACTCAGAAAAAATTATTTCTTTTCTCAAAATGGAGAAAACGGCATCCATACAAGAAAGCCGAGATCAAAGCAAAAGTGGCAGTGTTATATACAGAGCATAGCCTAGTCTGGCACAAGGCGACAAGTGTGAGTATGTTCAGCAGGGATTAAACTCACTATTAATGATTACCAGACCATTAAACTATGAGATATCCTCTTATTAGTTATGATGTACAACTTTGCTGTCACGGTGAGGATCAAAATCAGCAATATTCTTCTTATTTTTTTTTTTCAACAATTATGTCGAGTAGTGAAGAGTACATATATATATATCCGCTCTATTATAATAAATACTGCTGTGTTTGTGTGTGTGTGTATATATGAGTTGAATCTGTAAAAAATGTTATAAAGTTTAATGTACCTAGTTTTAAGTATAGTTATTAAATAATTCTTTACCACAAAATTTGCAACAATTTTTAGATAAGTAAAAAAAATATGAACTGCAAAATCATATTACCCTTTGTATTGCTAATGATGGAGGACATGTTGAAACTTAAATAAAATTTCATTAAAACCTTAAAAAATATAGATTTACTTCTTTCTAATCCTTTTTACAAATTATTTCTATCACAAATGCAAATAAAGTTATAAATTTTCTAATGTGCACACGGACTTTATGGACACCCTGATTCAAGAGCAGGCCATGAGTTTTGTAATGAAGCATTTCCTGAGAAATGGGTTGACCGAAGAGGTCTAATTGAGTGGCCAGCACGTTCACCTGACTTGAACCCCCAATAGATTTCTTCTTTTGGTTAGTAATCGAGGACAAAGTTTATAGTCAAAAACCGAAAAGTGCTGGTGATTTAAAAAATTACATAAGAGATGCAGTTCAAGAAATTAATATCCAAAGAGACTTGTGCAAAAATGTTTGTCGAAGCGTGAGGGGCAGACTTCAAAGTTGCGTAAATTGTGATGGACAACAGTTTGAGCACCTGTGTTGATAAGGTTTAAGCGCCTTTGTATTATTGTACATAATAAAATTTAATTATCAATGTAATAATTGTGTTAGTAAATATAATTGTATATATAATCTCAAAATAAATGTTATCATTTACTGTCCACCTACTTTTAGGCCAGCCTATATATATAATTAAGGTGGAGACATTTGTCACTTAACTGAGCAGAGTCATTCTGACATCAAGGTTTTGTGAAGGCATCATTATGATGTTCTTACTGCTCAGGGCTTCTTTTTTTAATCTGCTGTTGTGTACTGATTTTATTCTTATTGATATGGAGCTTGGGATAATTTAATATTCTTGTATGTGAGTGGTTCTACATATGGTTAATTGCTTTTATTTGCAGGTGTTTGATAAAAAAACAATTTTGACACTAAGCATCATCACAACACACACACACACACATATAATGTATATGTCTGGTTGGCCACATATATCTAAGAATGCTTGTCTACAAAGGTGGCTAGTTTATCCCCATTGGAGATGCTTGCTCAGGCACACTTGTGTTTGTTCAACACCCACATAGTGCACCTGTAGTTTATACTGCAATCATGTTGAGCAAACCTTAGTTATGGTTTCTGAGTGAGTGCATGTTATCTGACATGAACAACAATCTAAACACGGCTAGAACGCTGAAACCCTTGGTCATGATGACGTGTAACTTCAAGCTAGCACAACCACTGACAGCTCCTCCAAGGAAGCTGTCTACCCAATTTCATTCACAAGGCTTGGGTCAACCTGTGGTATGGGTTTCAGGTGCTTTCCAAAGTCATTGCATGCTGGGATTGCTTCCTCACCACCAAAAATATCAAGAAGTCACCTTCCTGACAAATCAACTACGGTGAGATTTGAACCCGGGCTTCATGGTCAGAAAGCGAACGTTATAACTACTCAGCTATGCACCCATATATATATATATATATATATATATATATATATATATATATATACACACACACACACACACACACACAAAATAACAGGGTATACTGTGCTCTTTACTTTTGATAAAGCAACTCGTCTAAAAGGAAAATTCTAAATTCAAAACAGATTCTGTAGCCCAGCCAAGGTGTATCAGCCATTAAAAAAGTTATTATTCCCTGTGGTGTTGGGGTCATGGTCTCTTTAATCTCGACCAAGGTCGAATAGAAGAAGTAGTTTGGCTTGATTGCAAGGTACTCTTGTTTACTAAGCTGGCACAAGGCTAGAAAACTGATGCATACAATCAATATTAAAAATAAGATGGGGAATTTTATTACTGGTTAACCTGAAGTAATGTGCACCTGATTTCTTCAATTCAGGGGAAACCATCATCTGATTCAACATGCTTTAGTCTGCTCGGTCACAGAAACTGTCACAGACCAGCCAGGCTCAATTACTGTTCAGAGCCACACCTGCTCAAAAAAATCGATACTGACTGTTTGCTTTCTGGATAGAAGAATAAAAAAAGTAATTCCTAAAGAATCAACAGATTTATCACTAAGAATAATACAATTACAAACCCGAGACAATTACACTTACACTGGTCAACATGATTTTTGGTGCCAAGAAACAAAACGTTTTTTAGCTAATACGATGGGGGATGATTCCAAAATTCAGGTAATCTGAGCAATTTATGTCAGCCACTTGTATAAACTATTTCTATAAGAAAAAAAGTGTTTTTGAGTCAAAAATTTTAAAATAGAAATACCAAATTTTTCCAAGTTCTTGCCAAAATCCAAATTAACTGATAAACTTTATCAGTAATATGCTAATATAAGTATTAAGGTTCATTTTTTACATAGCCATCTAGATAAATTTCCTGATAATTGCAGCAATGTTAGTGATGAGCAAGGAGAATGATTTCATTAGGATATCAAAACAATGGAAGATGGTGGGACAAATGAATAATGGCTGACTACTGTTGGAATATCAAAAGGGATTAAACATGACAGACAATCAAGAAAGAACATTTTTAACATAGTTCTTATGTTTACAAAGGTTTTATTTCTGCTGTTAATTTATTAAATGATTTAATGAAAATACTTGTTGGTCTTTGAAGATTCAATTGTGTAATTTTTAAAGACTTAGGGTCTGATTGTTATTGAAAAAAATAGTCTTTCTCAATAACCAATATTTGTTGGTTTAAATACAAACTTCTATGATTTTAATTTGAGAAATATTGCCATTGCTCAATATCATATATACAGAAAACAAATAAAAAAAAATGCTTTTCTTCCAAAAATGAGGCATTTCTGTACATCAAAAAGATTAGAAAAAGTTAAGGTCATTTTCAGTTTCAGCACCCTCAAATTAGCTAAAAAGATGTTTGGTGTTTCAAAACCATTTCAAAAACTGTTTTTTGTTGACTAGTGTTATGTAACATCAGGCATCAACATCTTTTTGTCTAGTACAATATAGAACGCACAATAAGGAACAGTGGAATTATTATGCATATCATTTGCTGCATATCTTTCATCTTTTAATATGTGTAGGCCACAATTTGAATAACATAAGATATGCAGATGATACAGATTGCAGACATGGAAAGAAAATTACAAGACCTCCTACAGAAGGTAGCTTAAGAGAGTGACAAAAAAGGACTACAAATAAACTGCAATGCATGGTCATCAGCAAAAATAGCAACCCAAAATGACAACTACAGGTGTAGGGTACTAAAATCAAGCAGGTACAAAAATTTAAATACCTGGGAAGTGTTCTAACAGAAGACAGAAAGTGCAACACAGAGATCTGAAGATGAATTGGCATGGTGAAGGACGCATTCTAGAAGCTGAGTAAAGTATTAAGACACAGGAAACTTTCACTAGAAATAAAGAAGAGAGTACTAGATTGCTATGTGATGTCGGTTCTTCAATATGGTAGTAAATGTTGGATAATATCTTCGAAGATGAAGGAAAAACTTGAAGCAGCTGAAATGTGGTTCAACAGAAAAATGCTGTGGATATCATGGACCGAGCATGTGAGCAATGATGAGGTTTTGGAAAGAATGGAAATGTACAGGAAATTAATATTGAGCATCAGGAAGAGACAACTGAAGTTCCTGGGACATGCAATAAGGAAGGAGAGCTTGGAGAACCTGATACTAACAGGTCAGATAGAGGGAAAAAGAGACAGAGGAAAGTAGTGGATAACATATTTAAAGGGCCTGAGCAGGTGGATGACAGAATGGGGGTTGCGAGATGTTACAGGAGAAAGCGTGCTAAGAGCCACCAGGGATAGGGAGACATGGAAGGCCATGCTTGTCTACGTCCTGAAAGGACAAGGCACATAAAAGAAGAAGAAGAAGAATAATATAGATATGTTTTCTGCACAAAGAAGTATTAAATTACAGGCTTTATTAGCTAATCTTTAATTTGCTTTAATAGCTTAGGGTAACATTTTAAAATAAGGTTCATTTTTTACATAACCATCTAGATAAATTTCCAGATAATCATGGCGATGTAAGTGATGAGCAAGGAAAATAATTTCTTCAGGATATCAAAACAATGGATGAGTGTTACTAGCGACAGAGGGACAAACAAATGATAGTTGTCTACTGCTGGAGTATCAAATGGGAATTATAGACATTCAACATGATAATCAAGAGAAAATTTTTACCATAGTTCTTATGTTCAAAAGGTTTTATTTCTACTGTTAGTTTATTAAATGATTTGAAAATACTTGTTGGTCTTGGTATATTCAACTGTGTTATTTTTAAAGACAGTGTCTGTTATTGAAAAAAAAGAAGTATTTCTCAATAAGCAGACCAATATTTGTTAATTTAAATATGAATTGTGAGGTTTCTATGATTTTTATTTGAGAAATATTGTCATTAGTCAATATAGATACAGAAATATGAAAAAAAATGTTTCTTTTTCTTCCAAAAATGAAGTATTTCTGTAAATCAAAAACGGTATCTAACCAAGAAAAAGTTAAGGTCATTTTCGTTTTCACCCTCAAATTAGCATAAAATAAAAAAGAAAAAAAGATGTTTGGTGTCTTGACATCATTTCAAAATTCCATTTTTGTTGACCAGTGTCATTCATATGTAACAAATATCGTGTACTCCTTTAGTATTACACAATATATTGTAACATGGCCCTTAATATTTAAATTAAAAATCAGATGCATCAATCTGTCAGGGGACATGCTTTGTCTATGTTTCCTTATTCTTTCTTCCTTCTCTTTTTTTCTAGACTGAGAGGTGGCGGAATGGAATCTCAGACACTTAACAACCAGACAGTTTGACCTTCTAATGGAAAAAGTAAAGTTGTTCACCCATGCTAATGTGACATGCACCACTCAAGTGTGATTTTTAAAAAAATATATTTTCAGTTTTCCAGAAAATCTCTGACTAAGTCAAATTGCGAATAAATTGACTCCCATTATGCATTTCATTAGAAATACACTAATGCTCTTATTTGGAACACATCTAGTAATCAAATTAATCCAAGATAAAACTGGGAAGATTTCTTCAGGAATAATATTTTCTTATTTTTTATTTATTTATTTTTTGAATCGTATCACCCTGAGCAAGGCGGTAACGCCACTGATGTGCAGGGAGTAAAAAGATTAGGTAGAAGAGAGTGAAGAGAAAGACGAAGCAGTTAGAAAGGAGCAAGAGAAGGATGGGAATACATGTGTGATGACAATTGCAAAGGAGGAGAGAAAGGAAAGGATATACAGGGTGGTGAAGAAAGAACTAGAGTCAAGAGATAAGTATTGACATTGCATTTAAATTCCTGGAGGTTGTAGCCATCAGGAAAGCAAGAATATGGAAGGGAGTTTCACAAGCAGGAAGTGCGAGAAAAGAAGCTGCAGGAGTAGAGTTGTTGTCTGCATTTGGTTGATCTAACTGTAAATGGGTGAGACCCAGTTGCCAGTCTGGTTGCATGAGTAAATACCTGTTGCAGAGGCACCAGTGACTTAAGTTCGTTGGAGCAGAAGCCATGAAAGTATTTATAGAACAGACAAAGGGAAGCCACATCCCATCGGTGGGGAAGTGGCTGGAGTCGAGCCGCCAAGTCGGTAGCTATCACAGTACTGATTCTCCTTTGAAGCCTGTCAAGAACACTGAGATGAACAGCAGGGGCAGCTGACCATATATGGCAGCAGTACTCCATGCACAGATGAATGGTTGATTTGTATATATGTAGGATGGATTCAGGCGGAAAAAACATCCTGGCCCGACACAGTGACCCATCCTTCCTAGCAGTGGATTTAGCTATTGACACAATGTAGTGGTTTCACTTGAGATTATAAGAGAGGGTAAGGCCGAGGAGGCGCAGTGTATTGTTCTCAGGGAAGCTCACTTGGTCCATGCTTATGGGAGGCAGGAGAGGTTGCCTGTGATGATTTTTATTTGATTACTAGATATGTACCAAATAAGAAACTATTATTCCCAAAGAAAACTTCCCAGTCTTGTCTTGGATTTTTTTTTTTTTAATCATATCACCCCAAGCAAGGTGATAATGCCACTGATGCGCAGGGGGCTACGTAAGAGTGAAAAGATTGGAAAAGAGAAAGCCGGAAACCGCATCCAAAACAGGAAAAAAGGGATGAGCCTCTTCACCTGTTCAATAGACGTGGATGGAGTGTGAACCAGTTTAGCCTATCTACTCCAATTGAAAAAAAGAAAAAAAAAGTGGAAAAGAATGGAAATGAGTAAAAGATTGGAAAAGAGAAAGCCAGAAACCGCATCCTAAACAGGAAACAAGGGATGAGCCTCTTCACCTGTTCAATAGACGTGGGTGGAGTGTGAACCGGGCGATAGTTTAGCCTATCTACTCCAATTGAAAAAAAGAAAAAAAAAGTGGAAAAGAATGGAAATGAGTAAAAGATTGGAAAAGAGAAAGCCAGAAACCGCATCCTAAACAGGAAACAAGGGATGAGCCTCTTCACCTGTTCAATAGACGTGGGTGGAGTGTGAACCGGGCGATAGTTTAGCCTATCTACTCCAATTGAAAAAAAGAAAAAAAAAGTGGAAAAGAATGGAAATGAGTAAAAGATTGGAAAAGAGAAAGCCGGAAACCACATCCAAAACAGGAAAAAAGGGATGAGCCTCTTCACATGTTCAATAGACGTGGATGGAGTGTGAACCAGTTTAGCCTATCTACTCCAATTGAAAAAAAGAAAAAAAAAGTGGAAAAGAATGGAAATGAGTAAAAGATTGGAAAAGAGAAAGCCGGAAACCGCATCCTAAACAGGAAACAAAGGATGAGCCTCTTCACCCGTTCAATAGACGTGGGTGGAGTGTGAACCGGGCGATAGTTTAGTCTATCTACTCCAATATTTCAATTACTAGATTTAGAACAAAATAGTACTATTCCTGAATCTCCCAGTTTATATTGCAGAACGAATAATTATTGATTTGCATTCAAACGTAGTAAAAAACTTTTATCTGTTTTCCATTTATGAACACTTGAACTTATAAACTAGTGATTCATGGATAATCAGTGATATCCAGTATCAGATAAAGACGTCTTGTTGATCTCACGTCTGCTATTTTATGTTACTCTCTATATTCAATTGTTTTGTTATATAAAATTGTTTTTAAACTTTCATCCTGTGCTTGTTGGTCCTTGACACGTGTGTTATATGTTTCTATTTCCATCAGTCAGTTAAGTGCCGTACGTGATACACGCTTTGGGCAATCATGTCTCGAAAGAGACATGACTGACTGGGCAGAAGATTATCCTACAGTAGGTTGCCATTGATTTCTGCAGTAGACTGGTTGCTAACCAAGGCTATAGAACCCAATCTTCTACACCCTACAACTAGACTGTTTTATTAACCCTTGAATAATAATACTAGACATATGTGCACCCTTATATGCATACGTATTAATTCACATCAATTACTATATATATATATATCCCTACTGTCATGTCATGCTCAGGGGTTAGGATTTTTTTTCAAATGTCTTAATATCAGTCAGTCAGTTAAGTGCCATACGTGATACATGCTTGGGCAATCATGTCTTGAAAGAGGCATGACTGACTGGGCAGAAGATTATCTTGCAGTAGGCTGCCATTGCTTTCTGTGGTAGACTGGTTGCCAGCCAAGGCTATAGAACCCAATCTGTTCTATTGTTTAACCCATAACTTGGGGGAAGAGACGGATTAATATCTTTCCCCAAGGGTATTTGTGTGTAAGTGAACTTGGCACCCCTATTTGCCAACCCGAGTCCATATCCACTGCACCCCAATGCACATCCGCAATTTCTATTTCAGTGATCCCATATTTTTGTTTTTTTGAACCTGGGGTTCATATCTCTATGTTGTCAGTCTGTCATAATTTATGTATATATTTTTTTTTTAGTTTTGCTCAATTACTGCAATACTTTGAACAGAATCACACAGTAATAGTGGACTGTGGGGTGATGATGTAAAAGCAACACAGTCTTAAAACATCAGTTAGGAGTTTGATGTAAACACAGCGTGTGTCTCGACACCTGTTGAAGAGGAATATCCTGTCCTACCCCGGAAATGGATATGGTCCTGTCTATAAAATACTGTGACTAGAGCAAACTATAGAGTCATCGTCATTAGACTGACGACTCTACGACACTTTCAGCTCTCTGCCTTCGGGTAGAGGGCGCTCTCTGCTTCCGAGCAGAGAGCATTAACCCAGTCGTGGTTCCGCCGAAGGGTAGAAGCATGACTGGGGAATAATAGACAGACATTTTTTGGCCGGGCCATATAGCCCGGAAAGCCCAGATATAAACTGACCATGTGTCATATGTTGCCCTTACTGGGAGGGACAGCTAAATAATGTCATCGTCATTAGACGAGAGCCATCATCACTAAACGAGAGCATATGTCACTAAGCGAGAGCATACATCACTAGACGGAAGTATTCTTCACTAGACGGATGCATATGTCCTAGGCAGAGACATTGTCTACTTGATTGTTATACCTGTTACTATTCGTTGGTGTCCTTGTATTGTCTATTGGTTTATTGTACTGTGGTATAATAAATTTCTATTAATCTATATTCAGTGTTAAGTATTATTCTTGCACTATTCTTTTCCCTGATTATCACCTCCCGGGATATATCAACACCTTATGATGGCATAAACGAGTTGTTTCTGATGTTTACTATAGCGTTGTGCCAAAGTATTAGAAATCTGACTATATTTCTGAGATGAAGTGTTTACATTATTTATTTTGTTGTCCTCGTATTTATTGTCATATTCATGACATTTCAATCACTGTACACTCTGATTTTCTGGAATTGTGAACTGATTCCTTTATCTCGATCACTGGGGTAGATTGGCCTCATTCCATGAGTCATACTACTTCTGGATTGAAAATCTAATTGATGATGACAAATAATTAATATTAGGCCTAAAATGTGATTATTCGTTGGGACAAAGTAAAACAACATTTTAGAGACGTCGACTTGGACTTGTTTCTAATTATATGCTATAAAAATCTCAAATATTAAAAAAAAAAACAAAAACCCAAAACACCTAGTTAATTATAGAATATGTCTCACCACTTGTAGCATCTTAATATATGGGAAATACGGTACACAGTAAAGAATAAAAGTGATACTGAGCAACATTCTTGCAATTAGAATTTGATGAGACAAATAAGGGAGACAACATTTTAAGTTGCATAAAAATCAATGCCATTTAAATATCCAGATATACTAAGCTTAGTTTAGTTTGACACAAGGCCAATCTGGAGAGGTTGAGTGTCACATCAACCTTCCAAGTAGGGAAAGAAGGCCTGAACAGAAAATCAACATACAAAATGGTTACCATGATGAGTTCTATAAATCTTAGTTACAGAGCAAGTCATGAGATATTTACAAAGCTGAGATAAAACTGGCATAAGGCCAGATGAGTGGACAAAGGCAGGGAAGATTGTGTTGCATCAAGCTTCCAAGTGAGGAGAGCCTAGAAAATACTCATAAAAAATATTGGATTTAAACTTTAATCAATGTTTCTGTATTCATGAGATTGGCTGTACAATATTTGGCAGTGTTTAACAGTAACCCCTCACAAAAAAAATCAAAATGGTGTGTCAAAAGTAAATTTATTTCTCTTGGTACCACAATTACAATATACTCATCTTTTATCCTATCTTCAATACCCACTGTATCCAGTCCTTTTTCTCACTGTAACCCCCTGCACATTAATGGCAGTTCTCTCTATCTTATATATATATATATATATATATGTGTGTGTGTGTGTGTTCTACTTCAACAGTTTTTCTCACACACTTCCTGTCTGTGGAACTCCCTTCTGTTTACTTGCTTCCATGATAGCTACAATTTTCCAAAAATTTAAATGCCACGTCAAATGCCATTTTCTATCTTCTTGCATCATTCATCTTTTATCCTTTCTTCAATACCCTCTGCACCCAGTCTTTACTCTTCCCTGATAACTACAATGTCCAAAAATTTAAATGCAATGTCAATTGTCATCTTTTATCTTCTTGAATCCCATTCATCTTTTATTCTTTCTTCAATACCCTCTGCACCCAGTCTTTACTCTTCCCTGATAACTACAATGTCCAAAAATTTAAATGCAATGTCAATTGTCATCTTTTATCTTCTTGAATCCCATTCATCTTTTATTCTTTCTTCAATACCCTCTGCACCCAGTCTTTACTCTTCCCTGATAACTACAATGTCCAAAAATTTAAATGCAATGTCAATTGTCATCTTTTATCTTCTTGAATCCCATTCATCTTTTATTCTTTCTTCAATACCCTCTGAACCCAGTTTTTTCCTCTCACTGTAATGTCCTGCACACCAGTAGCGGTCCCAGTGATTTAAATACTTTTAGAATTTGAATAAAACCAAAACACATGATTTTATATATTCTTTTTTTTTCTCGAGAATTAATGACAGAAGAATTAAACACTTTATTTTGTTAGATTGTTTATTTACAAGAATAATCTTATATTTACAAGTTTATAGGATAACGATATATACATTTTTTTTTTTATATATCAAGAACAATTTTAGGGGATCGAAGTATGACAAAGTGGAAATATTTTTTGTGTGACACGTTTCGTCGGTTCGGACTTCATCAGACTAAGTTCATGTTTACGCTGATGCAACTGCATATGCGCATGAATTAAAGAGACACTGAAAATTTTAAATTTAAAAGGTTTTTTTTATGTATTTTTCATATATAATATATAATATATTTTTTATGTATTTTTCATATATAATATATATAATATAATATATAAATATATATTTTTTATGTATTTTTCATATATAATATATATAATATAATATATATAATATATATTTTTTATGTATTTTTCATATATAATATATATAATATAATATATATAATATATTTTTTATGTATTTTTCATATATAATATATATAATATAATATATATAATATATAATATATTTTTTATGTATTTTTCATATATAATATATATAATATAATATATATAATATATTTTTTATGTATTTTTCATATATAATCTATTTGATTTCATTTAGATTACTTTTGTTTATGTTTTCGTTGCTTTTGCTATTAAATTGTTGGTATTTTTTCATATAAATATGTATTGTTGGTATTATTACTATAAATAAAATTTGTTCCCAAGTTTTGCCGAATTAGGTAATGTTAATTAATGCAATAATACACACGGATCATCAATAACACTTTTGAATGCAGCCCTGTTTCATGAGTTGAAAGTTGGAAAGTATGCCGCATGTCCAAATAGAATTTGATAACGGAAAAACACAAGAACCTGGGTGTAAATTTACAGCAGATTGTCTAGCAATTAAAGCACTTTCTAAACATTTTTATCTTAGGAAATTGTTTTTGCTTTTAATTTGGGTACCATTTTTTAAAATCAGAATTGTGGTCACTTTTATTATGGTTATCAACTAATGCATTTAATGTGTTGTTTAGTAAAAGATCCCTTCTGTGCTCATACAATCTTTTATTTAAACTCCTTGAAGTTTTACCAGTGTATTCTTTGTGACAATTGTTACCGGTAAATTCCTTCTTTTAGGTTTTAGCTTATGTTTATGCTAATGTGATAACAAGAGAGAGAGAGAGAGAAAATGATGGGAATTTTAAATTTAAAGATAATATTTTTTAAAGTGTTTTGGGTATATAATCTCCCTGATTTCAGACTTTTTTTTGTTTATGTTTCCATCACGTTGGGTTAATAAAAATTCCACATTGTGAAAATAGATCTGCCAAGAATGGTGAAACCTTGAGAGAATATGAATGCAAATTTACTGTGGATGGTCTCGCAATTAAAGCACTTTCTAAGCATTTCCATCTAAATAAATTTTCTTTTTTTAATTAGAATAGCATAGAAAATTTTTTAGATTAGAATAGCATAGAAAATTAGAATTTTTTAATTAGAATAGCATAGAAAATCAAAACTGCGATCAGTCTCGTTATAGTGAGCAACTAATGCATTTAATGTGTTGTTTGGTAAAAAGGTCCTTTTTATGTTCGTGTAATCTTTTATTTAAATTCCTTAAAGTTTAATCGAGCAACTAAAACGTTTTATAAACATTTTCATCTTAATAAATCGGTTTCTCTTTAAATTAGCTCATTCATTTGTGTAGATTGGTAGTTGCAACAACTTAAGCAGAAACTCAGTTTGAGGAAGTTTTAAAGGACGAAATGCATCACACAAAAACTTTTTTTTCACCTTATCGGGCTTCTTTCCCTTACAAGTTCATAAAAATACATGAACCAACTACAATACAATATTTATCATTTACCATATTATGAAGAAATAACTATGACAGCCAATATTTTTATTCAGAGATTTATAAAAATGTCTTAGAACAAGAATATTTAAATAAACACATAATGATGAGTAACCGGAAGTAGACATTAAAAAAAAATATATTTTCTGGGGAATTTCTTTTATTCTCACCATATGAATCCACTAAAATACAGCATCAGGATTTAAATTTTTTTTCTTTTGAGAATTGAAAACAAAAATACTTAACACTATTTTGATTTAATATTTTATAATTTATCAACCCATTGCCGATTATTTAAAGCCAGAAAACATTTTTACATTGTAAGAATTTGTTTGTGTTGAGGTAATAATGACTTAGTGATACAAGTTTTAATAATTAACCCATAGTTTAGGGAAAAGAAGTGGATTCCTACCTAATCAGAATTTGATAAACAATTATGTGGATATAAAATGGGGGATCCATTCTACATTACAGTCTAAATATAAACTGATCCCTCACTTTATGGCAATGGTAGTTTCTAGACATTTATATTCCAGAGAAAGTAAATAAATCTATGAGACACACCTGTGTAGCTAATTAGTATTTCATTGATTGATTCGTTTTCCATTTGTTTTTTAATTTGGAAGTAGTGGAAGATCAGTTCTATACTACGATCAATATATAAACTGATCCCTTACTTTATGACCACGGGCCATTTCTATACAATTTACATTCCAGAGAATGTAAATAAATCTAAAAGACATGCCTGTGTAGCTAATCAATATTTGGTTGATTGTCAAACAAATGGAAAATGAATCAATTTCAAGCTGTTCTCTATTATACCACCTGCACATCCAAGCTTACAACACCTGGTATTCAAATGTGGTCACCCATCTCAGTTCAAATGTTGCTTAACATGATATGGCTGTAAGCCTTAAACACTATTTATTAGTTTAATTACAAGTCTACTGTTTTGTTGCCAATTCCCGAGAAGAAAGAGAGTGTCTAAATCCAGTTTCATATGTTTGGATGTTATTAAAATTCTAAAAAGTAGCCTTTTTAAAACAACAAAATAATTGCCGAAGGAGTATACAATAATAATGGCATTAAGGGAAAAACAGTTCTTGCAACACATCAATTTTTGGCAGGTACAAACATTAAACTATACCAAATATTTCATAGCTTTAGATTTGTAAGGCACAAGGCCTGGCTGGTATAGGAAGGAGAGAGAATGATTGTGTGAGGCTGTTTCAAGTGAACAGAAAAATCTAGAAAATCAGCATACATGAAATCATGGATTTTTGCCAGCATTATAACATCAATGCCAGTGGAAGCAGACCCCCACCCAAATTAAGTGATTTCAATTTATTCTTTCTTCCTTTTTTGCCTGCCAACTGCAGGAAGTCAATCAAGATTTATTTTTTTCTAAGCGTTTTACCCCAGGCAAGGCAATAAAAGCCACTAGGATGCAAGGGGTTACTGAGAGTGAAAGAAACAGGGAGGACAATAAAAGAACAAGTTTCATAGAAAAAGAGGATGACATCGCATCTAAACTTTCTAGGATCGTAGTTGACGATCAGAAGAGAATTCCACAAGTGAGACGTATGGGAAAAAAAACTATTAACATAGAATGTACACAAAGTTTGTGTAACTTGACAAATATACCTCCCAGAACCTACATTTCTGGGAGGTATATCTGCCACACCCTGCATATTAAAAAAAAAAAAAATGAGGTTTTCTGGAGAACAACAAAAAAAATGAAACCTACATTTTTGGGAGGTACTTCTGCCACATCCCCTATTAAAAAAAGTTGAGGTTTTATGGAAAAGCAAAAAAAAAAAAAAACCCAAAAACATTGAGATCAGCAAATCCTTCCAATTTTGTCTATCAGTTAGGAAAAGTTAACTTTTCATTTTATTAAACATTTCTGATGATCGCTCCTTGTTGTGGGGGTGAGGTTTGCATAGTTCAATGACTGAGATCAATACCACCAAAAGTTTGAAACTCCTGGTAGGTCAATCCTTGGTGGCAAGGTTGAAGATGAGGACCCAGACTAAGTGCAACCAAACCTCAAAGACCTCAATAGTGAAACAAGCAGATGAGAATTACAACAGATATCAACAGTAGAACCAGCAGATGAAGAGGGTTACGCATGACGGACATGCTACAAAAAGTGCCATTTGAAATTAAATAAAGTCAGCTGCAATTCATTTCAGTTTCATACCTGGATCCTACAAATCTCATTCCATATGTATTGTTGGTTGATTTTGTTTAGCAGCATATCAACATCTATGTGTTATTTAATGCCGAAATCTAAATATTTTGAGCAACAGGTTTATGGCTTCAGATGTTGGTTGATTTTGTTTAGTGGCATATCAACCTATATGGGCTATTTAATGCTGAAATTTAAATATTTTGAACAACAATTTTATGGCTTCAACTAAAGATAAAATGAATTGCTGGTCATTTTGCTTTAAATATGTATTGTTAGTTGATTTTGCTTAGTGGCATATCAACCTCTTGGGTTATTTAATGCTGAAATCTAAATATTTTGAACAACAATTTTATGGCTTCAATTACAAAAATGTACTGTTGATCTTCTGCTATTAAATTTCCTGTTGGTAATTCTTGTATAAATATGTAATGCTGGTATTTTTATTATAAAATGTCTTTTTATACTTTCATAGTATTTGTGGAGGGGGGGGTCACTATTTACCCATAGCAAGGGGCCTAACAGATGCTACCACCCTGGGTCAGAGCGAACGTGGGAATAACAACATTTTGTTGTGCATTCCTCAAAACCTTCGATCTTCCGATCGGAGGTCTTGTTGCCAGATGTATTTTATCATCATTCCCAGGACTACGTTCCTGCTACAGAAGAAGATCCTAAAATCAAGTGTGTGGGTCACTTTCTGGCAAGTTGAGGTCAACCATAATCCAATTTACATCATTGGCACTTTCTTCGACTTCGATTTTCTTTCATCGCCAACCAACTCTTGCAAAGCCAAATGGCGATAGGGAATGGATGATGAGAGCAGGTTTTGGTGAAGCCAGAAGCTTCTAATTCTGAACCTGCACGTTGGCGGTGAATTTCGTCATCAATGCAATCATCATAAAAGAAGCGATCAGCAAAGCAGAAATTAAATTCTTGCATATGAGATAAAACAGACGACGTCAGAAGAAGACTCAAGCATTTGCCCCTTGGTATGTTGATGGATAAGAATTTTACTAGCCATAAATTTATTTTTCATACTCCTCTTTTAATGCTCACAACATAACTAGAATTTTTAATATGTGAAACACTGTTCCAGGAAAGGGTTGGGGTAAAATTTTAGCTATTATCTATAGCCAATGTTTTCATTAATCAAGTAGGGCGCTTTGCCAATCATTGATACGAGCTGTAAGAATACTTGGTTTGTGCATTTCTGCTTGATAATAAAGGCTGGATATTTTTGAGTGGTATGCAATCAATATTGGCAATGTTTTGTGCACTTTATTAATTAATTTTCTAAATAAATTTTTTGTGTGTGACCAATCATATCTGGGATTGGCAAGGCTCCACTTAGACTAGCAGAAACTATAGCTTAAAAAAAAAAAAAAAAGACATTGTATTTGGAACAATTAGCTGATGACATATTAACAATTCCAGCAATATTTATAAAACGGAATTATGAAAGAGAAATTCATGGCTGGTTTAGATAGTAAATACTTTCCCACCAGGCAGCTAACGTTTAAATCTACTAACAGTTAATAAAATGGACACTAACATCTCCTGATGGATATAAAGAAATATTAAATCTAAAAACTATGACGTCTTTTATCAAATCCACAAGGAAGAAGAGTATTAAATGGTTTAAAAAAAAAAAAAAGATTAAATTTAGAAAATATTTTTTTCTTCTTCAAATTACCATATTTTTCAAGGTGTATAAGGCATATATATTTATGCACAAAACTGATGTCAATCTGCTCGTGTCAAGATAAGTGATCAATGCGATATGGGGAGTTGATTGATTCATTTTTTATGACTTGTCAACCCTTTGCAGGTTATTTAAAACCAGAAAATATTTTCAGGTGTAAGGAGCTTTTTTTTTTTCAGACAATAGAAGTTTAGTCATGCAACTCTTACTAATTAACCCATAAGTGGTGGAGAAGAGGTGGATTCATACCTTTCCCAAGCATATTCGTATGTAAGTGAATATATATATATTCACATACATGCGAATGTGCTTGGAAAAGTGAACACACACACACACAGACATATATATATATATATATATATATATATATTGCAATAATGAAAAGGTGAATTTAACTTCAATCCGGGAAAAAAAAAAAATGCAGAGAAAATTAAAACTTTTAATTTGGACTAAGAAATGTACTCCCGATTTTTTCAAAAGTCACTGTTTTTCATTCTTTTTTTCATAAGAATCACCAGCTTAGGGTAAATGCAATAAGTTTCATTATTCTTTATAAAACAAATAAAAATACATACATACACACCTTTCTCTCTTTTGTCTCGGATCTGATAAAGCCTTAACTGGTGAAATGCATCATCAAATCTCTCCTCTCTTTTCATGCAATATTTACATTTATTCAATTGGTAACTTTAAATCAAGTCAAGATTTCAATATCCTATTAAATATAACACACACACACATTTTCATTTACATGCGAATATGCTTTGGAAGAGGTATGAATCCACTTATATATATATATATAATAATAATAATAATAATAAAACTGACTCTGTACGTATCTAGATCCTAAAATTTTACAAAAGCAAACCTTGAGGACCACAAATAACCGGCAAAATCTAACTCCGTTACTGTCCGTCGCTATAAAGCGTTGGACAAGAGGGGAAAAAAAAGAAAACCGCGGAGTACCGACAATACATACAGTACCTCGCAGCAAAGAAAAAAAACCCTCAAACGGAACCAACCACAAAGAATGTAAAGTGCTCGATATAAACTAACCAATTCGAATTAACAAAGAGGAAGTAACGTAGAGCAAAAACACACGTGACGAGCCATTGTGCGAAACCGCGGTAGGTCTTGGCGATCTTGTGATTTTTTCACGCGCGTATATATATATATATATACATACATACATACATACTACCGTCCATAATTATTAGACCCCCCCCCCCGCCAATTTTTTAACAGAAATGATGTATTTCATACTATTTTTAGTGAATAATTCTAAATGAAAATAGAATGGTTCTTTTGTTATTACATTGCAAAATTTTACAAGACATTCAAGCAAAGATGAACTCGTCTGAATCACCCCAAATTTTTTTCATTCTTTCATTGATGAAACTGCAATATAGGTAATTATTAAATATTTATAAATTCATTCGATGAACATGTTATTGTGCAGTATTAACAAAGGAACCATTCCATTTTCATTTACAATTATTCACTTGGCAATAAATACTAAGAAATAGTATGAAATACATCATTGATTTAAAACACTGGGGTTGCCTAATAATTATGGCCGGTAGTGTATATATATATTTGAATCTTTATTTGTTTAACATTATTATTATTATTTCTTTTTAATGGATGCTCGTATTTGAGTGGAAAGCCTGTTTATTTTTTTTATAACTACATATACATATATATATATATATATATATATATATATATATATATATTTAAACAGTACATTATAATTTCCACTGGTCTTACTCATTTGAGAATCATTTGGAAAATATCTATCTTCCAGCATCTCTTCAGTGTGGAAGTATACAGGCTCAATTCCTGCCAGAAGATAAATATTTTCCAAACAATTTCTCAAACGATTAATGTCCACTGGAAATTATAAGGTACTGTTTAACTATTACATGTATGTATATATAAAAAAATAAATAGACTTTCCACTCAAATATGAATATTTGTAAAAAAATAATAAGGTTAAACAAATAAAATTTAAATATGGCGGCTAATTTGTTATGTCATTAAATTCTGTAACACACACATATATATATATATATATATATATATATATATTTTTTTTTTCTTTGTTTAAATACTTAGTTTTTTGGTTATAATAAAATTAGACCAGTTCACATTTGTATTAAAAAATGTTCAATACAATTATATTGTAGAACTTTTGGATATTTTTCATATTCAAATATTTTCCATTTACAAATGGAATATATATATATATATATATATATATATATATATATAGGAATTAGAACTCAGCTCGGCAGTTAACAATCCTGAACCATTATCCTTTATACCATCTGAACATCAAAGCTTACATCACCTGGTATTCCCAAGTGGTCACCCATCTAGGTACTGACCAGGCTTGATGTTGCTTAGCTGCAGTGATTGTACATGAACCATTTTATCATGAATTGATTCTGGATTGGGGAAAGTGAAGAATATCCATTACTACAAATTTGATCATTCTTACAGCAAAGAGACTTTGTTGTTATAATAGTTTAGCTGATTTAACTGGTCATAAATCAGGGCGTTATCAGTTTGTGAAATGCAAAGGCCTCGTTATGAGAACTTAAGCTAGACAAAAAAAAAAAGTGACGCATTCTCAGATGTGCATAAGGATGAAGAATTTGTGGTGGCCAAGAAAACAATAAGTGATATAGTAATTAAGTCATTTAGGAAGTAGTACAATGGTTAAGATTGAGAATGACGTTCACTTTGATAATATTGGATCCAATGATTCAGGGGGTATATGTGCATCTATTTTCATCCCCATGACATCTAGTTTTTGTAGTCCTACATTCTTGTAATTATCTCCTCCATCACTAGCTTTGTACGAAAAAGGAACTTCTTGTTGAGTTGAGAGCATTCAAATGCAAAGTATTTCTGAATTAGTTACAGTCTAGTGATGAGATCCGTGGAAAGATTGACCAATAAAAAGCGCTGTTTGAAAAAGAAAGTTGTCCAGAATTAGTCTAGAAGAATTATTCCATTACGAAAACATTCAGTGACAGGTTTCTGTGGCTTAATCTTTCCCTGACGCGCGTTGTTCAGTCATATATGCGAGCAACTTCAGTGTTTATGAAAGAAATGCAAATGCAATTACATTTTGGACAGAGTTAATTAATATTTTATCCCTTAAAAATTTTGTTTGTTTTTAGTCATTAAGACACACTTTTGATCCCAAAATTGATGTCAAAATCTGCCTATGTCCACCAAATGTATGGCAAGACCAGAGAAGACAAAGACTAGCAGTTTCTATAAATATGGTAATTTCTAAAGCAAAGCAGAGTCCATGTGATCAGAACCTAGATTTGACTGACCATAACTTGTGGCATTATTGACTCACAAAATGCAAAGGCCAAGTTATGAGAACTAAAACTGGACAAAAAAAAGCTTTTTCAGGTGTGCAATGTGGATGAAGAATTTGGTAGGAGAAACATTAAGTGATGCAATGATTAAATCATTTAGGAAGTGTGGTATCAGTAGCACAATGGATGGGACCAAGGTGGACATTCTCTCTGATTATAATACTGGATCCAGTGACAAGATATCTGATTCCTTTAGTGAAAGCAATGAAGATTTTGTAGGTTTTGAACCAACTAATGGCAACTCCTTTTTTTAATTTAAGATATTGTCTTATTTTGATGTTTTGTCCTATTTTTAGAATTAATTTTTAAAATATCAGATTGAATTTTTTTCAATAAAAATCGTTCAAGCATCTATTTTTTTTATCCTAAAGTTTTGTCATCATCATCATAAGATGATATAAGTCTTATATTCCAAAAAAATATGGTACATCCTCATAAGCAATACATACATACAAAGTGCAAAATTAACAATTCCTCATTTTTTTATCTGTAGATACAGAACATTTGTAACATTGTGGATTTTACAAGTACATAAAAACAATGGGCAATACTCAGCTACTGAGTCAGTAGATAAGAACGGAGTGAGATCAGTGGGGGTTAAGAAGTGATGATGTGATATATTTCATTTGAGACAATTATCTGATGGATGAAGGGTAGCATGTTTGCATATCACAAAGAAGATTTGAACATTTGAAATGATCGTTAAGGGTCTTTGACAGAGGAAACAAGAAATTCATTTTTTTCCTTTCGGTTATGAAATTGATACATATCTATTTTTGCTTTTTTGTGTGTGAGTATATATGTGTGTGCGTCTATATATATCTTTATATATATGTGTGTGTGTGTGTGTGTGTGTGTCTCTCTCTCTCTCTATATATATATATCATTGCATACATATGTATGTGTGTCTATATATAAAATAAAGGTGAGTACACAATGTGTACAAATGTTAATATATACACACATATAAATATTGACATGGGTGGGTGTGTATATATATATATATATATATAAACACAAATACACAAGCACATTTTCATACAAATATTGACAAAACACACACACACACCCACATATATATATATATATATATATATATAAAAATAAAACAAATACAATTAAATGGTCACTTGAATATTATGTCATGTCTTTTAAGAAAAACATGATTAAATGCAAATAAATAAATTAAATTTTACTATCAAATCTGCCTATGAGTTGGTATCATCTCTGCAAAACTTAAAATAGGGAAAGATAAGTGAACATTTAATTTTTTTTTTGCTATTGATACCCTATCTCCTGATATCTAACTACAAAAACTGCTCACCTTGCAGGTATCATTCTCCAGAAAAAAAAAACCTAATTAACCACACTATATATATATATATATATACATATATATATATAGTGAAATAAATTAATAAATATACATATGAGAAGGGTATACGTATGTATAATATCATTATTCAGATGTTAATAAAACAGTGCTCAATGTATGAACAGAGCTGTATTATATATATATATATATTTTATTATATATAATAAAATATCATTACTCATCTGTCACCTTCCTCCTGACATTCCCTATGTCTAACCACTTGTTCTCTTTACCTTCCCCTATGTAGCCCCATGCGCAATAGTGGCAGTGGAATGCCTTGCTTGGGGTGAGATGATTAAAAAAAAAAAAATAAAATAAAAAATACATGTTATCCTACGTCTATGGCACAACTTGGAGTTTCATGCATTATGCAATGATCATATGAAAAAATTCCAATTTTATGAAATCGCATGGCCATTTCAGCAATTGAAAAGCTGCTTCACTAGCAATCATAAACATTAGAGAAAATACAATTATTTGTTTAAGTGTGTGTGGGGAAAAGACAATGAAAGTAAGTGTTGCAAAAAACTAAAAAAGGGAAAGGAGGAAGGAGAGAAAGAAAGAAAAAAAGGGAAAGGGGAAAGGAAGAAAGAGGAAGGAAAAAGTGTGTCAGATTGGCAGACAGAAAGAAACGCTGGCAAAGAGGGTAGAGGGAGTCGAGATAGGCACATTAAAAAAAGATAAAAAAGTATATAGAAAAGAAAGATGACGAGATTTGCCCAGCTTTGTCAATTTTTTTCCCCAATTTGTTTTTTTTTTTAATCATATCACCCTGAGCAAGGCGGTAACGCCACTGATGTGCAGGGGGCTACATAAGAGTGAAAAGATTGGAAAAGAGAAAGCCGGAAACCACATCCTAAACTGGGAACAAGGGATGAGCCTCTTCACCTGTTTAATAGACGTGGGTGGAGTGTGAACCGGGCGATAGTTTAGTCTATCTACTCCAATTCAGGGACTAAATATTAACATCAAAATAATTTATGTTAAAAAATAGTAAATGTAGCAAAAAGAAAAAAAGAAAGAAGGAAAAAGATTGCTGATAAAGGTAATTTTAGTCAATGAAATGGCCATAAAATCTCGTAAAATTTGAATTTTTTATATGTAATATATGTCTTGGCTCTGTAAATAAATAATTTTAATTATGTTAAGCCCTCTGACTGGCTGAATTTAAATATTTAATTTTTAATGATTAATAATAATAGGATCTCCTTTGGGATTTTACCATCAAGTTGCTTCCTTTTGGATATATATTATTTCATTACTTAGTTTTTGAGCAAAATTAAATTAGACCAGTGCACAGATGTATTAAAAAGTGTTCAATACAATTATATTGTAGAAATTTTGAATATTTGTCATTTGTAAATAAGTTATAACCCAGGTTTTTGCCATCTGGTATCTTCATGGGATTTACAATAACTGATTTTACTGTTTTTTTAAGAAATGAAGGAAAGAACAAAAATTATGACTGAATGTAACCCAACCAAAATATAACTATTAGGGTCATACAAATATGGATGAAAATGTTATAACTTCTAATCTTAAAAAATTGTGCATTCATAAAATAACCACATTATGTGATCAAAACACTATAAAGTCAGTTATTGTAAATATCATGAAACCTGGGTTATAACTCTTTTACAAATGAAAACAAATATATGTTTTCAATCCTGGGTTAGGAAGTGATCGGAGTCTAACCGTACTGATGAGCTGTGATACAGCGAAACATATCTGTCTGCGGATGACTATAGTGTATATATATATATATATATATATATAAAAGCAATAACAGACTTTTATCACATATTATTATAAAACTTATAGTTCATACTATGTAAACATTTCAAGTTTTTTAACAGTGAAATTTATATTATTTAGATTGTTCGGACTGTTGCCCTCATCTTTATTGCCATGTTCATATTCAAGATGTTTCGACTGTTGTACGTTCCTGTTTGGTTCAAAATTCCAATCACCTGAAGAAGGCTTGAGCGTACAACAGTTAAAATGTTGTGAATATGATAATAAAGATAAGTACAACAGTTCAAATAATGTAAATACTATCTCATCTCAGGACTACAGACAAACAGTGAAATTTATATCTACCAGCCTAGAGTTTTATTACAAAAACAACCTAATGGTAAATGGACTCCTGGTTTAAAAATGGAATACACTTTTAATTCCTGTTGAGAGGCATATTTTTTTTAAAGATATTTGATCCCTATTTTGTATAAAAATGTGGATATCTACACAAGCACTTTTGTCTACCACTTAAATATGGGAATTTGACCCAAACAAATTATATATATATATATATATATATATATATATATACGTACACATTCATACACCCATACATACCAATATATAACTGCACAGATATAGATATATATGCATATGTGTTTTGAACACAAGTAAGAGTTTATCCCTTGTTTCTTGTTTAAGAATGGGTTTTCTGTTCCAGCTTTTTTTAATTTTCTTTCACTCCTAGTAGCCCCCTTGCATTTTAGTGGCATTATGACCTTACTCAAGGTGAATTGATTAATATATATATATATATATATATATATATATATACACACACACACACTAAGTCGGTTGGGTTTCAATCATGGGTTAAAAGAAATTGAAGTCTAACCGTACAGATGAGCTGTGATACAGCGAAACAGATCTGTCTGCGGATGACTATATATATATATATTACTTTAAAAGTAATAATTGTTATATTACAGGACATACTGAGGATAAAATTTAAAACAGGAAACAATTGGTTTTGCTCCCAATCATCAAAGTTTTAATTGGGAGAACTGAATATAAAATATAATAAGTATGAGAAATGAATTAGTCAATGATCATAAAGGGTAATGAACTGCTAGAGACTGATCACAGCAAGGCCCAGAAAACACTCCCGCTGTTTACACAGTGAGGGTCTGCAAGATCTAATGTAAACAGACTCCAGCACCTTGAAATGAAAAATTGAATGTGAATTGGCCAATATGGAAAGCCAATCCACATTAAACTCCATGGCACACTTTATATTTTTTATAAGATGTTCACAAATTGAGGAACAATAAGTGTTGCAGATAAGTTCATTTTCATGCCAGGTATGGTTCCTGATTTTCAGTGGAATATGCTGTTTAATTCTAGTATCAAGCCACTGAGTGGTTCTCTGTATGTAACTGGCACCACAGCTGCAATCATATTTATAAACTACAGAATTTATTTGATGTGGGAGGGAGGAGAAACTTCTCATGACTCGAAGATCTAGTACCAAACACAACACACATTTCGGCAGAAAAATAATACATCTGCACATCTGAAGAAATTTGCCTAATTATGTTTTCACCCTTTTCTCCAATCCACGGGAGTCTTAAATACACCAGACATTTAGCAATAACCATTGGCTTAATCTTTCTGAAATCAGTGATTTTGTTATGAATCACCGAATTGACAACAGTATGTGGATACCCACAATCACATAAAGTTCTTGTTATCTCACAATTGAGAAACTCTTCAGAACAGATCATCAATGCCCTATGCTTTAAAGTTTTCATAAGAATTATTTTGCACCTTTTAGGGCAAAGAGAGTCCCAATGCGTGTATAAACCCCCAAAAATAGACTTTCTATACACTGAAATACAAAAAGATGTTGGTGTATGATGCACCAATACATCAAGTTTGGAATTAAACTCTTTCTCAATAGTAAACCTCAAAGAATAGACACACATGTATACATACAGTGTGCAATATGTGAATTGTTGACATTTTTATTATTAATTTTGCACATGCAGGTTTGATTTTGTCCACATTATAGTAGGGTCAGTTGGGAACTGGCTGTGATAGAAAGAGCACCATGACGTTATTCACTCTGCCAGGAATTTGGAAACTGTACGCT
Source organism: Ascarosepion bandense (assembly GCA_037127315.1). NCBI lineage: Eukaryota > Metazoa > Mollusca > Cephalopoda > Sepiida > Sepiidae > Ascarosepion > Ascarosepion bandense. The sequence continues at coordinate 727,296 of JBBBDQ010001510.1, read as the reverse complement.
GTACTGCTTGGTATTCATGCCAGAAGCTCCAATGCAAACATTTCAGAGTGCAGTGAATTCAGAAAGAGATAGACGAGTCAAATGGTGATTACGAAGATGTTTGAAGTGATCACTTGTGGTGGTGACATTATGCTTCCATTGGTCTTCTCACAGGGCTTCAGACTCAACATGGAGACCTACATCAAGTGCCTTGAGGAGGCAGTTCTGCCCTGGGTCAAGAGGATAGCTGCTGAAAGACCCTATGTCTGATAGCAGGACTCTGCACCATACCACACAAGAAAGAGAACCCAGTCATGGTTGTCAGACAATTTCTGCAACCACATCACCCTTTACATTTGGCCATCTAACACCCCCACACTGCAACCTCCTTGATTATTATGTGTGGGGTGCAATTGAGTGAAAGACTGACAAAACTGCTTCTAACACCAAAGATGAATTAAAGGAAAGGATTATGGCAGCATTCACCAACTTAAACAAGGAGACTATCCAGAAGAGCTGGAGGAGATTCTGAAGTAGGCCATGGTTGAAGATATTGGCAACTTTATTGAATAAATTTACTCTTTAATATTTCGTCATTTTGGTAAATATATCTGTTAAAATAAAAATTCAGTGTTATTTTCATTTTTGTCTAATTTAGATGACAATTCATACATTGCATACATTATATATATATATATATATATATATATATATATATAATCATGAATTAAAAGTACATTGTGACATGGATCCAACATTGTTTGATGACAAGATTCTATCTCGAAACATAGAAATTTTCGTGTCATAATGTACTTTTAATTCATAATTATATGATTATATTATGCTCTACAATATTTATTGTATTGAGCACTGTTTATAAAAATAAATACCAGGGAACTCAAAATTGTAAAACCTTGGGTCCTCTTTACCTGGATTTACATTATATATATATTTTGTTTTGTTTTTTTTTTCAGTTGACATATGAAAGATTATTGAAAAATTCTTGTCTCAACCTTCTTTATAAAATCTAATGTCTGGTCATTTGACTAAATATGAGACATTTCTTTTTAAGGGGAAAGCTTTCATGATCAGGTCAAGAAATTTTCAACTTAGATATAACCTGCATATATAAACATTAACATACTCAAATATGTATGCCTATATATTAAGTATAAACTAACATGCACAAGCATAATCAAATATAGTTTTATATATATCTTTAGTAAATACCCATATTTGAGTAGATGCTCCATTTATTTTTTAAGCAGCATATTTATTTTTGTTCACTAGGCCTGAATATTTGAGAAATATTTATTAAAGAAAAATATGCACTCTTTGGCAGTATTTGAGCCTGTATTTCACCTTAAAAGAGAAACCGTCATTAAAGCCGATGTTTTTTTTTTACCAACTCAGAAATAAATATACTGATCAAAAAATAAAGAGTGTCTACTTAGAAATGCATTAGAAACATATATATATTTATATACATACATATACATAAGTACATACATAACCATATACACACACAATATCCATACATACATACACACCATACATACCACAACCATGTATACATACACAACCACAACCATGTATATACATACACATACACAACCATGTATATACATACACATACACAACCATGTATATACATACACATACACAACCATGTATATACATACATACATACATATATATATATATATATATATATATATATATATATATATACATACACACACACACGTTTTAATCTAACATGTTTCACTTTATTAAGTTTCTTCAGAGATTTGTTAATAAGACATGGATTTAAAATTCTTCCTACATTTAAAAATGATCCTCTTTTGCTTTATCACACATGACACATATCCGAAAAATGAAATCAAACCTCAATCAACATTCCAACATACACTGTCTTTTTGTTTTTGTTTTTTTTTATTTTTCAACCCTTGTCTCTGAAGAAGCTTAATAAAGTGAAACATGTTAGAATAAAAGCACTTTGCTTGCCTGTTCTTTATTTATTCTGTCATCTTTTTGAATTTTAATTTTAATCTATATATTCAGTTCACGTGTGTGTGTGTGTGTGTGTGTGTGTGTGTGTGTGTGTGTGAGACAAAGTGGAAAAGTTTTGACACGTTTCTTTCCTGAGGACTTCACTGAACTAGTTTTGTTTACGTTGATGTGTCTACATCTTTGCATGAACGAGACACTGGGAATTTTAAATTTCAAAAATATTTTTGAAAATGGCTTTTTTCTTTTTAAATTCCCAGAGCCTTTTGTTCATCTATGTGTGTAGTCACATCATTGTAAACAAACTTAGTGCAATGGCGTTCTAAGGAACGAAATGCCACACACAAAAACCTTTTCTACTTTATCACACATCTTTCACCAAAAACTGTTCTTGATACGTAAAAATTTATATATCATTATCCTATATATATATATATATATATATATATATATATATATATATATATATATATAAACAAACATACATATTATCCTATATCAGTGGCACAACTTGAAATTTTATGCACTATGCAATCATGATTAGGATAATATATATGTTTATTAATATGATTAATAGCTTTGTTATACTACATTGAACATTATTTTATTAACATCTGACAAATATTTTTATATGTGTGCATATACCCATATGTATATTTATTAACACACACACACACACACACACACACAGGGTGTCCATAAAGTTCGTGTGCACTTTAAAAATTTATAACTTTATTTGTATTTATAAATTTTTTAAAGTGCACATGGACTTTATGGATACCCTGTATATATATCCAAAAAGAAAATGGCACACAGGTAAAATCCCAACAGAGATCCTATTAATATTATTATTGAAAATAAGAAGGAAAACGAAAGTAAGGAAGAAAAGTGGGAGAGGAGTGGAAAAGTGGAAAGAATGCAGGTGCTTAAGCGTAGTTTCAGAGGGTTGGAAGGGAAAGGGAAGTGTAAGAGAGATAGCGAATTGGATTTTTTCTTACAATTCTCTCTCCCTTCCCATGGGTGCGTGCATACTCTTTCCCACCTTTACACTTCCCCTCTCACTTTTCTTATTTCTTTCCTTTCCTTACTTTAAAAGTTTTAAATTTTTCATAATAAAAAAGGTTGCTGATGAAGCGAATTTATTTTGCAGAAATGATCATCTGACATATGTTATTTTGAATTGGTACTTGCAAAAATATATATATATATATATATATATATATATATATATATATATATAGTGTTGAGTTGTGATAATGGTTAGCGCCAAGGTTGTTGTTTTTTCAGTAGTTTTACTGATAAAAAGTATTGTGATGAGCAGGTGTTTTTGTCAAAGATTGCTTGATATTAGGGCAGAGATAAAAATGAAAGAAACCTAGCCCTGATGAGTGACAACATCATAATGCCGTCCTCACAAAACTTCGAAGTCGGTATGAACCTGCTCAGTTAAGTGACAAATTTCTCATCATTAATCCTATATATATGTCAGATTAAATAAATTGCATACATTGTGTTTGCTTATTTTTAATAAAATTCATTCATACTCAGGGATAATCTTTCATGTATTATAATTGAAAGATGTAAGAAATGAGTTGTAACTTTGACAGATGATTTTATTATTCATTTCCTGATGTTCCCAAGTACTTTCAATCTCTCTGCGATCAATCTTCAGGGGTGTGAGTTGTGGTAACAAAAAATAATTAATCGAGAAATGAATAAAATCATCTGTCAAAGTTACAGCTTTTTTTCTTAATCTTTCAACTATAATATGCAAAAGATTATCTGTATGAAGAGATTTTATTAAAAATAAGCAGACACAATGTTTGCACTTTATTTAATCTGACATGTCTAAAAAAAATTTGTTCCATAAATACACACACACACACACATATATATATATATATATATATATATATATATTTGTGTATGTCTGCACAAAAACCCTGTAAATTGATGAAAGAAACATACTGTTTGGGTGGGGGGAAATGAAACTAAGCATGTTTGTCTTAAGTGCCCCGCCACTTGCTCACCATATACCATTGGTCAAACGTTTACATGCCATGGACAACCAATAAAACTTGTAACGCCTTCAGAAGCTGAAATGAACATCACTGGTCAAAGATCAAAGATGGGGCGAGTTTGGGGGTGGGAAGATGGTAGATTTTGGGCTGGCAACTTCATCCCCCAAGATTGCTTAGCTTTGAAAATATTTCTTTTATTTCCCGACCATTTTTTTCATTTCTTTTCTTTGTGTGCATTTTCCGTCTTTTTTTTTTTTTTTTAAATTTTACTCCTTTTGTCCTGGTCTGTTGGACAAAGGGAAAGCTAGCAGCAGGCGTTGTTGTGTAAGAACAATTCAAACATAAAATATCCGTACTTTGGATGTGCTGACCAACAAATCCCCATCAAAGAAGCAAGTTTCTATGACAACATTGCCGCTGAAAGAAAAGGTAAAAACAGAATTTTAAAATAATTAAAAAAAAACACAAAAAACAACAAAAAAAAAAAAAAAACACAACAGGGCAAATGCAGCATTTTAAACCCAAAAATTGTTATGGGGAAACACACTTATTTTTCAGATAATGGACTCTCCCTCCTATATTAATAAGAGTTAACAGGAAGTTAACAGGAGAAGTTCTTGGGAAGTTCATAGGAGTTCTATTGAAGTTCAATAGAACTACTAGGCAGTTAATATTAGTCGGCAGTTAGCCAAATACTAAGGAGTCAGCTTTCAGTGGAAGATTACCAAGTTCCTAACATTTTGGGTGTGTTAAGTCGATTAGCAACCGACATAGCCTGATTATAAGTTTCAGTGCGAAAACTACTCCACAACAAAAATAACACCTAAAACTAACTATACATAAGCTTAGCAGCCACTCCCATTTGCTTACACAGAGTTGGTGGATAGGACTTAATATAAACGGATTTAAAAGATTCAATAATTCAGTTTAAAACTCTAAAGTCTATCTGGGTTCTGACTGCAAGAATAACTATGCAAAATCAGACTAAAATCACGAGCCAAGTAGGATTAAAAAGTATTACAAATTTGGATTAGAATGTTTAAGAGTTGTGATGATATCAATAAGGATGGGAGAAGGAAATGGTTAGAATATTGTACTGACACTAAAATTTAAGAAGGACTTACTTAAGAATATTAGCGGGCATCATTTGACTTTCGGGAGCAGCTTCAATCGTTGACTGCCAAGTATTGGTCGATCCTGGGATTACAAAACCAAACTCAAAATACCATTCTGCAAAAGATTTCAACAGAGACACATAAGTGATGGTACTAGGAGTTAGAAAATAATTGCAAACTTCTGTGGTAGGGAGGATAACTTCTCTAATTTTGAGAAGAATCATTATCATTCCAAGAGTTGTTCAGACTATTGAACTCATTCTTTGTATTGCTTTTGTTGTTACCACAATGTTTCAGTCAATCCATTCTATATCTGCCTTCTATAATTTTGAGAAGAGTCATCATCATTCCAAGAGTTGTTCAGACTATTGAACTCATTCTTTGTATTGCTTTTGTTGTTACCACAATGTTTCAGTCAATCCATTCTATATCTGCCTTCTATAATTTTGAGAAGAGTCATCATCATTCCAAGAGTTGTTCAGACTATTGAACTCATTCTTTGTATTGCTTTTGTTGTTACCACAATGTTTCAGTCAATCCATTCTATATCTGCCTTCTATAATTTTGAGAAGAGTCATCATCATTCCAAGAGTTGTTCAGACTATTGAACTCATTCTTTGTATTGCTTTTGTTGTTACCACAATGCTTCAGTCAATCTATTCTGTCTATTTTCCATAATATTGAGAAGTGTTCTTCATTTACAATTTAAGAATTGTTCGAAGTACTGATCTTTGACAGATTAATGTGTACAGTGCCTGAATCATTCTGATTAAAAAAATGACAAAGAAACATTAGATCAAATAAATCCATGATGATGAATAAAAAATAGAGATTAATATGTCAAGATTTTACAAATGTGAAAGTCATAGTGAAAAGGAATTAGTTGTCATGTAAGAAATACATTGAGTCAGTAGAAAAATTAATTTATAAAGAATCTATCACGGCTCTATCTTTTGTTAGCCTCCTCTTTTTTATTTGCATAATTTTGGCTGACACTGTTGTACATGTTGCTGCTGTTCTCTGGTAACATCAGCAAACAAAAGAACTTTGAGTTAGCTTAACTTTAACTCAAGTTCACTATGCTTTTTTCACAGGCAACAGGCATCACTCACTTTAAAACATTGATTCCCATAAAATCACCAAAGTTATGCAACAGCAAGTCTAGTCAGTAGCTAGATAGGTGGTTCCTCGGGAATACCAGGTGTTGATACATGTTACATATTCACAGCAGCCAGAACTGGAAAATCTACCCTAGTGGATGAAATAAAGGGTTCTGTTCAAAATTCCAACATATATCATCTGAAGAAAGCTAGAGTGTATGATGACCGAAACATGAATATCGCAATAAAGATAAAGACAACAGTCTGAACATGTAAATAGTGTAATTATTAAATTGATATGGGCTGAAACGTGAGTATAATAATGAAGATGAATGTGCTGTTTTGGATAGCAGTGTATATAATAACAATAATTCCTCATACCAGAGATTCTGATGAAAAATAATAATGAATTCAAAGTCTATTTTTTTTCAGATTTCTGGCAAAAATAGATGGAAAGTGTGTGCTATGAAGCCAGAGAAATTCTTGATAAAAGGTGGATAGGTGGTTTGGGGAGCCATGTTAAAGAGAAACAAATGCTGAAGCATCTTACCTTCTAAGCATTTTCCTTTGAACATTATTTTCTGCTCAAGTCGAAATTTGTCCATTTGTTCCGCTGAAGAGAAGTTGATTTCACGAGACACAGCTCGACATTTTAGAATCTTTTTGGGAACTCGGGCTGATAATCAACAGAGAAAAAAAAATTAATTATTGTTATATTAATCAAGTAAAATCAGTAAAAGTTGATGAGCAAAGATGAAAAAACTTGGCAATTTTTTTCAAAGAGAATTTATTAAACTTATATGTATTTATATATGTATGATATATAAATACATATAAGTTTAATCATCAAAAATGTTAGTTATTATCAAGAATTGAATTTTTATTATGTGTATAAACATGCCCAGTTTTGTAAGTATGGGTGATCATACATGACATTATCAGAAAAAAAGAGTGATACCAAAGTATTTTTTCATTATTTTATTTAATTTTTGAAATTTTTTCTAGTATGTTTAAAATTTTTGTTAAAAATCTTGTTTTTTTTGCATCAGTAGTGGGCCAAAGATTAGTATAGAGATTTTTAGCATCTTTTTTAGCATTGAAAACACATTGTTTTTGAAATTCTTGCAAAAATCAAATAATTGTCAGATTTTAATGAAATTTTAAAGACTTATTCACAAATGAATGAAATTATTTTTTGAATTTATTTCTTTTTGTTACATTTGTTAACCCCACATAATTTTGCGAAATTTTGAGAAATTAAAATTTCAGCCTCTTCGTATTTTTATTAGTTAAAAGCAGGGTTCCTCGGAGAATTTAAATCATCAATTTGTTTTTGTCAAACAGAAGCCCCATTTACCAAAAATCTTCTATGAATTGTATAATAAAAATGTAATAAAATTATTTAATTAGAAAAGTGTTTAATTGCTTTTATAAATAAAATATATTAAGGACACTATTGCCATAAGAAATCTTTTTTCAATAAATAATGAATATTTACAAGAATTGTTTTCATTTTTTTAAATTTTAATTAGAAAAGTTTAAATCGTTTAAAATTCTTCAGCCATTTAGATGATATTATCATTAAATAAAAACTATATTTACTAATCATAAATGAAAAAGCTTAATACAAATCATCGAACTTTAAAACTTAGAATTTTGAATTTTTATTGTGTGTATAAACATGCCCAGTTTTGTAAGTATGGGTGATCATACATGACATTATCAGAAAAAAAGAGTGATAACAATAGTAAATTTAGTCAAACTGGTACTTGATTGATCGATTGATTTTCTACCCTTTGCAGGTTATTTAAAGTCAGAAAATATTTTTAGATGGGAAAATTTTTTAAAGATATTAATGGTTCAGTGATACAGATCTTACTAATTAGACCATAGCTAAGGTGGGGAGAAAAGATGGATTAATAATGTCAAGGGTATTTGCACATAAGTGCATATAATGAACTCAACAAGAATTGGAACTTGGCTCTCTGATCAACAATTCTGAGAAATTTTCATCATACCACCCACAAATTTAAGCTTACAGCACCTGATATTTCTGAGTATTTATCCATCTATGTACTAACTAGGCTCAATGTGCTGAATAGTGTTACAAATAGAGTGAGTGTTAAGCTATTGTATTGTTGAAGTGGCAGTATGATACCAGATGATGTGTGCTGAAGTATCTACAGCACAATAGCTGTGCTAATGGATATTAAGCTTAACTTTATACAGGAAATGTAAGCCAAACTGTTACTAGAAGGAGTTACCTAATATGTGATGTTTACCCTCTGTTCAATCTTCAAATAACCCAATTCCTAGATCGATAAACTGATCTTTTTGATCTAAACCCTATCTTACAGTACGTGATTATAAGACGCACGAAAATGGGTGACCTTCAGGAAGTGCTGTAAATGAATCGGATCAGATTAAGCAAAGTCACAAGAAGAATAAAAAATTTCTTTATAGAATTCCAAGTTTTATCTCTTCGTTCTTTTGTTACAATACTTGGTCATTTCAGAATCTATCTACTTTCATGCATTTAGTTAATTGTCCTACCCCACGTCTTAAGTTGAAATACAACATTTCAGCTGGTTTTGTTAAGTTTGGAACAGAGTTTGAGTCGGGCAGGCTGTCACGTGATATCAAGTGGCATATTCTTTCATCTCGACTGCATTTCCAACTGTGGCTTTGGCTGAACTCTTTATGGCCGTTTCGGGCACTTGTTTATATGGAATTCTATCCGAAATGCTGTAGGGAATGATTGGTATGAGGAAATTAGCGATTTCCCTAATCTTAACAAGAATCACTTTGCCGTCTGGCTTTTGAAAATTAATTATCTTTTTCAATACAGGTGTTTTTTTTCTGTGAGTAGCAGTCAAGGGAATCGATTTGGTCAAATGATTTCTTTCTTCTTTTATTGGTATCTTAAATCAATGCTCTTAAAGGGCGTAAACAATTTTCTCCATTTTCCCTAGTATTCCACCTATGCCCACCACCGCGGTCCTCCTTTGGCTGATCTGATTTGACTGCCTAGGGTTTGCATTTACCTGCAATCATTATCTAAACTTTATTATATCATATTTCTCCTTCACAAGGAAAATTCTGTTTCCTACTTAGATATTTACCAGGTGATAAATAATAGGACAGATTGGGTTCTATAGCCTTGGCTGGCAATCAGTCTACCACAGTAAGCAATGGCAACCTACTGCAGGATAATCTTCTGCCCAGTCAGTCATGTCTCAAAAGAGACATAATCACCCAAAGTGTATATCACGTATGGCACTTGACTGAGTGTAACTTGAAAAAAAGGCTCTTTAATCAGCTATCCAAGCTTACCATGTGGCTTTCTTGCAATTTGACTTCTTCCATGGGAAATGTCTTTATATTTAGCAATTAAAAAAAAACAAAAAAACAGAAAATCTTTATTTGTTTCTATCAGTATGTCTTTCCGTTCATTTTGAACCTTTCAGTGCTGAATAGTGTTACAAATAAAGTGAGTGTTAAGCTATTGTATTGTCGAGGTGGCAGTATGATACCAGATGATGTGTGCTGAAGTATCTACAGCACAATAGCCATGCTAATGGATATTAAGTACAAACAAGACAAACACAGATAAGACAGAATAACAGTAATTAGAAAGAGAAAAGAGGTTAAGTTGTTAGAGTCGCAGAGAGCAGTCTGATGATAATCATTAATGACACTTCGAATTCCTGACTGCTATTAATCTTTATTCATATAACTTTTTTGGGCTACAGACAATTCCATCTTTCAGATAGCTGGAGGGGTGTCAGCTGCTCTACAACATAGATGTATTTTAGAGTTTTTATGTCTATAAGATAAAAAGAATGCTCTTCTTATGTAAAAAAAAAAAAAAATTATCCAAGGGCTTTCACAAATACTTTTATAAGTTATCTATTTAAAAAGCTAACCTAAAAGTGTCCGCTGAAATAAAAAGATTATACTGTTTTTTTATTCTGATACGTTTTCATCCCAAATCTCTGAGTCAGGTGGAACTGCATAATTCTCATTTTTTTTAAAAATTTGCCACAGTTAAAGAAAAGAAGATACTACTCACAGTCATCAGTGGAACAAAGCCAAGTCGCATTCAGACATAGCATGATGAGTATTTTTTCCATGGGAATTTAAGCATGCTACTAGATTGGCATTTAGGTCCCACCCTTTTACTAATGAAATAGTTAAATGTAACCACTACTTCTACTCCAACAGTTTCCTTTCTTGCACTTCCCGCCTGTGGAACTTCCTTCCATTGATGACAGCTACAATCTTCAAAGATTTAAATCCAACATAAATTGCCATCCTCTTGAATCCCATTCATCTTTTATCCTTTCTTCAACACATATCTTTTCTCTCACTGTAACCCCCTGCACACTAGTGGTGGTCCCACCTTGCTTGGGGTGAAATGTTAAAAAAGAAAAAAGTTATTCCTGTATAGCTTCAACAGGAATTCATTAGAGAGTGCTGTTAAGTGCCTATGAAAATGGGACACTTTCTGTCATCACCCACTTAACTTTTTCTCTTCCCAGCATGCTTTAGTAACAACAACACCAGGACCTTGTCCACAAACACGGGGATATCAATCTCCTAAGTAACTGAACTTTCTCTTACCTCAACATGTATCACTCACATAATTTCTAATATGTAATGCCTTTTTTCTTTTGTATGCTTACTCATGTATTTTCCCTCTTTTTACTCATTTATGTGCATTGTGGTACAGTGGATATCGGCTAGGAACGAGAAATCGGGGAGCCAAGTTCGAATTCCAGTTGAATCCATTGAATTCACTTACGCGCAAATACCCTTGGGAAAGGTATTAATCCATTTATTCCTTCCAGTTATGGGTTAAATAGCAGGACAGATTGGGTTCTATAGCCTTGGTTGGCAACCAGTCTACCGCAGAAAGCAATGGCAACCTACTGCGGGATAATGTTCTGCCCAGTCAGTTAGTCATGTCTCTTTCAAGACATGATCGCCCAAGCATGTATCACGTATGGCACTTAACTGACTGATATGAAAACAAAAATATAAAATTGTTGCCACTGCTTTTAGTGTCACAAGGAACACTGCTTGCAACATTTAATAGCTGCTGGTGTGATCTTAATATGCACCAACTGCAACATCAGGAATGCATTTTAAATCCCTAATTCTACTCCTGCAGCTTCTTTCCTCGCACTTCCCACCTGTGGAACTCACTTCCTTATTCTTGTTTCCTGACGGCTACAACCTCCAGGAATTCAAATGCAAGGTCAATACTCATCTCTTAACCACTTGACCCTAGTTCTTTCCTCACCACCCTGTATATCCTTTTCTTTTCTCTCCACCTCTGCAACTGTCATCACACCTGTAGTCCCTCCCTTCTCTTGCTCCTTTCTAAATGGTTTGTCCTTCTCTTCACTATCTTCTATCGAGTGCTTTTACTTTTATGTAGCCCCCTGCACATTAGTGGTGTTACCGGCTTGCTCGAGGTGATAAGATTAAAAAAAAACAAACTGCAAAGTAAGACTGTACTAAGCTTCAATCCATACCAGCTTGACTTTTGCAGGTGGCTTACAAAGTAATATCTGCAGCTGCTTTCAATTTTCTCAATCTCCAGCAGAATCTCGTGACAATTGTTTGGACATTATCCTTCTTCTAGGTGCAGTGTCCCTTCAGGATGTGGGCGATCATGGCCTTCTATATCTTCCTATCCCTTGTAGCTCTTAGCACCCTTTCTCTTGTTACTCCTCCTAAACCCGGCTCTGATATCCGTCTGCTAAATTCCATCAAGAATGTCATATGTTGCTTTTCTCTGTCTCTCTTTCCCTCCATCTGTTCTGTGAGTATCAGATTCTCCAAGCCCTCTTTCCTAATTACATGTCCCAGAAACTTCAGCTGTATTTTCCTGTTGTTAATTATAAGTTTCTTTTTCGTTTCCATCCTTTCCAAAACCATGATAACCTCAGCATCGATCTGTAGAACAACATTTCGGTTGCTTCAAGTTTTTGATGAGATTGTCCAGCATTTGTTGTTATATTGAAGGACAGATATTGCAAAACAGTCCAGTACTCTCTTCTTTGTTTCTAATGGAATCTTCTTGTCTCTCAATACTCTACTCAGCCTTTGGAATACACCCTTGGCTATGCCAATATGCCTCCAGATCTCAGTGTCACACTTTCCAGCCTGTTAGAATAATTTCCACTTTAAATTTCTGTACCTGGCTGTTTTCAGTATCCCCAGTCTGTAGTTGGCATTTTGGGCTCCTCTTTTTACTGATGACCATGCATTCAGTTTTCTTGTAGTTTATGTTTAGTCCTTTCTTTTCGCTTTCTTTAGCTACCTACTGTAGGTCTTGTAGTTTCCTTTCCGTGTCTTGTTTGATTTTAGTATCCCCAGCCTATAGTTGGTATTTTGGGCTCCTCTTTTTACTGATGACCATGCATTCAGTTTTCTTGTAGTTTTTGTTTAGTCCTTTCTTTCCACTTTCTTTAGCTACTTTCTGTAGGTATTGTAGTTTCCTTTGTGCATCTGCTACCAGCACTGTATCATCTGTTTATCTTATTTTATTCAGATTGTGGTCATTAATGACAAATCCTGTCAGGACTTCTAGCACTTTCAGAATTACCTTGCTGTATAGGTTGTATAGATCTGGCGAGAAAACACATTCTTATCTTACACTCCTTTTTATTTTTTGATCCTAATGAACTTAAATGCGCACTCTTTTCTTTCTGTAGATGAGGTGCCTTATCTCAAGCGAGAAAGTACGCTCATTACAATGTCCAAGTGATTTTGCAATGATAATGTATCCTTCAATGATAATATGAAAAAATGTGCAAGAGAATCCCAGGCAGCTGCATTTCCAACCACTACAATCTTAATAGTTAATTCTAGACCTGAAGTGGTTATCCTTTCCCTATATTTGCATAACCTGCATCCCTTACTCTTACCACTCATAAAACCACTCCTTTCAGTAACCCTCTATCTTGAGTGGCCCTTAGGCCTTGTATAAGGAGAGCTTTATTGTAAAACAAAAAAAAACAAAAAAAAGTTAACTTCACCACAAAATGACACATTTTGAATCAATTATCTTTCATTTTGTTTATACTTGCCACAAAAGTAGATATACATACCAATTTGCTACAGTATTGGTATCTAGATCCCACCCTTTTACTGTTGAAATAAAATCTAACTTCCACCCAAACAGTTTCTTTTATCTCACTTTCCACCTGTGGAACTCCCTTCAGTTTACTTGCTTCTCTGATAGCTACAATCTCCAAAGGTTTAAATGCAATGTCAATTGCCATCTTCCGTCTTCTTGGATCGCATTCATCTTTTATCCTTTCTTCAATACCCACTGTATCTAGTCTTTTCTCTCACTGTAACCCCCTGCACACTAGTGACAGTCCTTCCTTACTTGGGGTGAAATGATTAAAAGAAAAAAAAAAAATGAAATTTCCAAAAGTGTTGGGTTGATTGATTTTATTTAGAGGCATATCAACACCTCTATGGGTTATTTAATGCTGAAATCTAAATATTATGTACATAGTTGTATGGCTTCAACTACAGATAAAATGTATTGCTGGTTATTTTGCTGTAAAATTTATAGTTATTCTGCCTTAGAAATGTATTGCTGGTAAATATACTATAAATATGTATTGTTAGTAATGTTTTTAATATGAATATGTATTGCTGGTATTTTTAATATAAAAATGCTAAGTATGAAAGACGAATATCATACACTTCGTTTTTTGGTTTTTAACTATATAGTAAAATTAAAAATTTAACACAATATTTTCAGCAATTACCTAATATTTTATAGAATTTTTGTTAGTATAGGTTTATAGTCTTACATTTGTAGATGTTTTATGAAAAATAATATAAAACTTTCTTTTAAAATAATTTTACAATTTAATAACAGTGAATTCAATTATATAACATAACAGAGGTAATTCAGTAATTTATGAAATGTTATCGCATTTATTAATTTTATTTTTAATGTCTATTTTACATATTCCCTATTAGGCACCTCTACAAATTGTGAATTTCACAATTTCTTTTTTTTTTTTAACAAAATTAGGAAACTAGGAATTAAAATGTAAAGCTTGCTTTAAATTTTGAAGGGATGGTTGAATGTTGAAATGTCGGACATAGGAAACACGGAAGTGAGATGAAAGAACATCTGCCATAGTAATAGTGATACAGCAGTGAAAGATTGGTGATGTTTCGTTTGTGAGATAAGGTTTGCAGAGTGGAGAAGAATTCATTATGGACAAGGCCAGACTGAGAGGGGTCAAGTTATGACCATTTAAAATTAATCAGAACTCAAATATGTTTAATGGTTTCATTGTAGATGATCAGGTCTTTTCGACCTTTCTGTGTAAAGACAATAATTGGAATCTTTTTTTAATGTTATACATGGAAGACACACTTTTTCAAAACTGATTACATCAAGTGAACTTCAAGGCCCCACAAAACAAATTTAAACCAAATTAGCATTATTTTTGTTGTATATTTTAGCCTCTGACAACTTCTAATTATGCTAACAAAGATAACAGACAAAATATATTATTTACATTATTTGAACTGTGAATCTCAACTTGGTTGCCATATTCACGACGTTGTATGCTTCGACCTTCTTCAGGTGATTGAAATTTTGAACTGAACCCTTTATTTCGATCACTTGTGTATACTGTTCTCATTCCATGAGTCATGCCTCTTCCAGTTGTCTTAGTTATCTCCCTTTAACTCAGCTCTCCAAGACTTTTGGTTCACCTATGCTGTAGCCAAGCATTGAACTCACAACTCTTTTGGGTCAAGTCACTGGTTACAACTAATACTTTTATCCAGGCAACATCATATTACAATCTTGATTTTTGTAATTGGTTTTCTCTAGCACTCTGTATTGTAGTCATTTCTATGCTTGGTCAGCTTAGAGGATGTTTTTGTGATCCAGCATGTGCACTAATTCTTTTAGTTTTTGTATTTTCTAGTGGCATTCTCTATTACTTCAACTTCATCCCACAGGGGACGATGACAAAAATATTTTCTCTTGTTAAATGTAGATTCCCAAATATTAAAAAACATTTAAATATGCAAAATGTGTGAAAATTGTGCTTTGGAAGATATTTAAGACCTACCCAGTACCTTTCATATGTTAAATTTATCATTACCTGAATTTAGCACCATATCATGACCATGAGACCTGTAACTCGTTAGAGACATAAGAGCACCACCTGTACTGCAGAGGTTGTAACGGTAATGTGTGTTGTGTAAAATAGGCTGATAGAACCCAACCTAACCTAGTTTTTCCTTCTCCTAGACTAGTTGGTAAATTTTTGATTTGTTCCTTGAAGGCCTTTACCCTGTCAAATCTTTCCAAAACATCCTTAATTCTGTGCAAATGTATATGCTGAACTCAAATCGATAATTGTTTATTGAAGAAACCTACCTTTTTTCATGTTATAGACCAGAAAAATAATCGGACTATATCTCACCCCTTACCACTGTTCTTATATTTGATTTACCAATGAATGACTTGAGGCATAGGATACTTATTTCGGCCTATTTACTTCCTTTGAGCAATTACTCAGTGATTTGTTTGGTTTTGGAACTCAATTTCCATGTAGTAATTGCAAAAAGAAAGCTAAAAAGCCGAAAAATTGGCAAACTATGCGTGAAGTCATTCTGCAGTGAATAACATTTTTGAAGCGTGGTTACGGGGTGAGATAAACAGCAACTAGAAGCTCAATATTTTTCTGGTCGTTAACTTGAAAAAAGGTAGGTTTCATCAACAAACAATTATAGATTTGAGTTCAGCATATAGATTTGCATGAAAATAAGGATGTTTTGGAAATATTTTAAGGGATAAAGGCCTTCAAGGAACAAATCAAAAATTTACCAACTAGTTGCCATCCAGGGCTATAGGACTCAATTTGTCCTGCTATTTCTTCATAGCTGAGAGAAGAAGAAATGGATTCATACTTTTCGCAAGGGTAGTTGTGCGTAACTGAATATAACGAACCATACTGGAATTGGAACTTGGCTAATTTCTCAATCCATGCTGTCATCCATTGTACAGCTACCAAAAACTTTTCTTGTATTCATCAGAAAATCATTATCGAGTCACTTTTCCTATGTTTTTTTTTTTGGGTGCTGAATCCATTTTTAGCATTTGAAATGGCACCCACCAAAAGAAGGCTAAATGGGTTAAATGCAAATATTTCAGCTCTTTTTGAAAATGTTGGCTCTTCATTTTAGACCAAGGTTTCTGGTTTTTTCTATTTTTTCTTTCAAGGGTGATTTAGAATACAGAATTTTTCCTTTTCCTAAACTGGTTGCGACCCAAAGCTATAGAACCCAGTCTGTCCTGCTATTTCCCCATAGCTAGGAGAAAAAAAGATGGAATCATACCATTTTTTTTTTATTAGCATGTAAGTGAATACAATGAATGCAAATAAAATTTGAAAGCTTTACGATTACCGAGCTGCAATACATTACTTTACCATAAGTTTGCTGCTGTAGACTGGTTGCCAACCCAGTCTGTCCTGCTATATATCCATAGCCAGGGGAAAGAAATGATGAAATCATACCTTTCTTAAGGGTATTAGCATGTAAGTGAATATAATTGTTGTGGAGTAGTTTGCGCACTGAAGGTTATAATCGTGCTATGTCGGTTGCTAATCGACTTAACGTACCCAAAATGTTAGGAAATTGGTAATCTTCCACTGAAAGCTGACTCCTTAGTATTCGGCTAACTGCCAACTAATATCAACTGCCTAGTAGTTCTACTGAACTTCAATAGAAGTCTAAAGAACTCCTATGAACTTCTAAGAACTCCCTGTTAACTCTTATTAATATAGGAGAGAGAGTCCATTATCTGAGGAACAGGTGTATTTCACCATAACAATAATGAGCTGGAATTTGAAAGCTCTCTGATTCCTCAATCTGAGCTGGTATCCATAACTTCTTTGTATTCATCAGAAAATCATAATATAGACTTCTATCCTTTGTTTTCTGACACTGGAAATGTCCCCAAAAGCAGTCTAATTGGGTTAAATACAAAATTGAAGCTCTTTTTATAAATGTAGGCTCTTCACTTCAGACCCAGGTTTTTAGAATTAAACCTCTATTTTCTTTTATTAAAAATGTGAAATTGTTTCAATCTTCCGCTTAAGTCCAAATAACATTAACACAGCAAGGTAATTAAGCTGAAAAGGATCTATGAAATTAAAAAACTGCGAATGTCCGTGTTTGTCTTATTGTGCGAGGCTCCTGTTCTACTGACCATTTGACTGCGCATAGAATAATGTTGTCATACCTGGTCAGGCACCCCTGCTATTCATCTCAGGGTTCTCAACAGGCTCCAAAGGAGAATCTGTCATGTGATCGGTCCCAACCTGGCAGCTCGACTTCAGCCACTTTCTTACTGTCGGGATGTGGCTTCCCTCTGTCTCTTCTAGAAATATTTTCATGGCTTCTGCTCTAACAAGCTTAGCTCACTGACACCCCCTCCACAAGAATTTACTTGAGCAACCAGACTGGTATCAAGGTCCCACCATTTTACAGTTAAATCAACTAAATTTAGCAGCTTCTTTTATCACACTTCCCACCTATGGAACTTCCTTCTGTATCCTTGCTTCCCTGACAATCTCCAACGAATTTAAATGCAATGTCAATTCCCATTTCTTATCTACTTGACTCTGGTCCTTCTCTCATTCTTTCCATATCACCCCATGTATCTTGTTCTTTTCCTTTCTCACTCTACCTTCGCAACTGTCATCACACCTGTGTTCCCATTCTTCTCTTGCCCTTTCTCTGACATCCCCTCTAACTGGTTTGTCTTTCTCTTTGCTCTCCTCCTGCTTGAACTTTTACTCTTCTTTTATATAGACCACTGTGCATCAGTGGCGGTACTGCCTTGCATGAGGTGAAACAATTAAAAAGAAAATTTGAACTGAAGAAGGTCATTAGGTGGAAGAGCTGAAAGCTAATGACTCAAGCCTTTATAAAAGACACTGAAAAATATCTGAAATTTAGGACCCCCCCACTCCCAAAATACCTGAAAATTAGAAATACCCACCTACAAAAAATATAGGAGTCCTCCCCTGAAAAAGTGTTTGAAATTTAGGAAATCCACCCTCCAAAAATATATCTGAAACTTAGGACCCAACCCCCACACACCTAGTATCTGAAACTTAAGAATCATTCCCCTGCATAAAGATAAAGTGAGACCTAGGAAATCCACCACCCTAAAAAAATCTAAAACTTAGGAATCCCTCCCTCCAAAAAAATTATGGACTCTCTCCACCAAAAAATATTTGAAACTTAGGAAATCCTAATCACCAAATCTCAAACTTAGGAAATCCCCCTGCCCCAAAAAAGTAAACAACAAATTCAAAAAGTTATTTTATTCTACAATACATGAATACAGATCATAATTTGAGATCTCAATAAAATAAAATAAATAGATATTTACCTTCATGTTCAACATTTGGTAATGATCTGAAACAGTTAGGAAAAAAATATTTTAATGCCAAAAAATTTTCTAAAATAATTTAGAAATAGTTATTCAAGGAAAAGGTAACTTTAGACTTTTTTGTACCTGTAGTGCAATATAAAGCACGGACTAAACAAAATACAGACAAACCTACTTAGGTTTCTCCTATACAAATCGTCAGGGAAAGCTGGCTCTCCCTGATGATCCATTTAGGAGAAACCTAGGTAGGTTTGTCTGGTTCATTAGGTTCTAATAAGTTCGCACTACCTTTGTATTGAGCGCTTTCTGTTACATGCTTACTCGTGTCAGGTTTTTTTCTTTTTTCTTTGGGCTTCGTGCTGATTTCTGTCCGAACACTTTTGACAGACTTTCATGTCCTAAGCTCTTTCTTTTTTTTCTTTTTAAAACCATTTTTTTCCTTCATTAGAAGGTTTTCGAGACGAGTATAATTATATATAATCATGTTATATATATATATATATATATATATATATATATATATATTATATAATATGAGAAATTACAAGAACACTTAAGAAAAATTTTGGTTGAAAATACAAAAATTGTACTATTTAAATTGCTATAAGAGAGGCAGTATATATCAAACAATTTTCTCCTACCATCGATCTTACATTATTTAACAGTGGAAATGGAGTTTTGAAACTTTTTTTAAAAATTAAATGCTTACACGATGCTCACCACACGCATCGCAAGACAACTTTAAAGAATTCTCCTTTTTAAAAAACGAAAAAAAAAAACAAACACTAAAAACAGAAAAAAATTACATTACAAACATGTGGACATAACAACACTGGAAGAAAAAAAAATCCTTGAAAATGGCCTGTGAAGAGGCTGAAAGCACTTGAAAAGTAAAAAATTATGGAACATTTTTATATTCCTTATCTCCAGCAAAAAGGAAACATGTAAGAAGTTAAATCAAAAATTAATAAAATATTCCTTGTCCGTTGTTTTTAATGAAACATGCATTCTTAATAGTCATATAATTTCCAAGGCATTCCTAACAGTAATATCATTTCTAGTGCATTTATAATAGCAAAAACATTGCCAATGCATTCGTAAAATCATTTACAATGCTTTCCAATTAGTAAAATCATTTCCAACGCATTCCTAATTTGCTTCCCAAATATATATATATATATATATATATATACTTGTCTGTCATTTTTAATGAAACCTGTATGAATTTAGAAACTCAACACTACAGTTTCATTGATTTTTGTAATATATTAATAATTTATATATGTTTATATATATATATATATATATATATACACACATATATATATACACACACACACACAAATACCGAGAACCCATAGCTCAGAGGTAGAATCGCCAACTGATGCCAATTCGGTCGGGTTTCAATCCTGGGTAAAAGCAATCGGATGTCTAACCGCACTCATGAGCTGTGATACAGCAAAACAGATCTGTCTGTGGATGATTATATATATATATATATATATATATATATATATATTCCTAGAATTTTTGAAGCCTGGTCCATTTCATAAACACATCCTACAAAAAACTACTGCATGTGCATGGTGGTATGATTGATATTGGCTTGGAACAGGAAATTGGTGGGCCGAGTTCAAATTTTCAGTGGAATTCATTACATTCACTTTACGTGCAAATACCCTTGAGAAAGGTATTACTCCACTGCTTCTCCCTCCATCTATGAATTAAATAGTAGGGCACACTGGATTCTATAGCTTTGGTTGGCAACCAGTCTACTGCAGGAAAAAATCTTCAGCCTGGTTAGTCATGTTTCTTTTGAGACATGATCGCTGAAGCGTGTCTCAAATATGGCACTTAACTGACTGACAGACATATATATCAGATTAAATAAATTGCTAAGATTATATTTGCTTATTTTGAAAAAAAATGGCCAAAGATAAATTTCAAAAGCTAACCAGGATATTGAGAGACAGGAAGGTTTTGTTGGGAAGAAAGAACAAAGAAAAGAGTACTGGATTGCCATGTGATATTTGTCCTCCTATATGATGGAAAATGTTGGACAATCTCCTCAAAGTTGAAGGAGAGACTTGAAGCAACAGAAATGTGGTTCTACAGAAGGATGTTGAGGATACCATGGATGAAACATGTGAGAAACGACAAGGTTTTGGAAATGATGCACACAAAAAGGCAACTTATACTTAGCATTAGAAAGAGACAGCTGAAGCTTCTGGGAGACGTAATGAGGAAGGTGGGTTTGGGGAATGTAACACTTACAAGGCAGATAGAGGCGGAAGATAGACAGGAGAAAGCAGTATGAAACATACTTGATGGGCTTGAGCAAGTGGATGGTGAAGTGGGGTTTGGGAGAGATACCAAGAGGAAAACTGTTGATAGCAACAAGGGATAGGGATAAGTGGAGAGCCATGATTCTCAACATCCTAAAAGAACATGGCATATAAAGAAAATTTATTTTCTCTTTTATTAAGTGCAACATTTTTGAGAGTGAAGTTATGGTTGAACTGTATACATCTATGAGGTCTGTTTTATATATCAGTCAGTTAAGTGCCATATGTGATACACACTTGGACGATCATGTCTCTTTTGAGACATGACTGACTCAGCAGAAGATTATCCCGCAGTAGGTTGTCAGTAATTTCTGTGGTAGACTGGTTGCCAGCCAAGGCTATAGAACCCAATCTGTTCTGTTATTTAACACATAACTGGAGGGAAGAGAGGGTATTTATGCGTAAGCGAATGCAAGGAATTTAACTGGAATTTGAACTTGGCTCCCTGATTTCTCATCTTAAGCAGCTATCCACTGTCCCACAATGCACATCCATTTTATATATAAATAACTAAAAAAATAAGATTTATAAAAATAAAAAGAAAAAAATGAGCTAAAAAATAAACACAAAGAAATATATCTTAAGAGAGCAAGGAAAGAATACTCGATAGTCTGTACAAGAAAATTTTAAATAGTAAAACAATTTAGAAATGTGTAGAGGGATACAACCAATAGCAGTAACACTGAAATTTCTGTCTCTTTGATTATTTGGGGATATATATATATATATATATATATATATATATATATTATATATCAATAAATTCTGAAATTTACATTTCATTAAATAGCTATTTCAGCAAGAAAATTCTTGCTTCAACAGCAACGATCAAAAACAAAAATTTATTAATTCAAAAATATCTTTTGTTTTAAATTTTTGTTTTTTGATCATTGCTGATGAAGCAAGAATTTTCTCACTGAAATAGCTATTCAACAGAATGTAAATTTTGAAATTTATTGATATAATATATATATTTGGCTCTGTAAATAGATAATGCTATTTACATCGAGCCCTCCACCTGGATCATTTTTAATATTGATAAAATTAATATTAATAGAATCTGGTTTTGGGGATTTTACACTTTCTTTTTTGGATTATATATATATATAGCCCCAAATAATCTAATCTCATTTAAACACTTTGAGGTGTTCCAGGACATATCTGTTATATACTTGTTGATAATCTAAATCTAAACTTATTGTCTGTGTGTGTGTGTGTGTGTGTGTGTCCATTACCTACAGACTTTGAAAAGGCTGAACCGATTTTCTTGAAAATTTACACAGTTGTACTATAAGTGTCTGCGAGTGTTCTTAGCTAGGTTTTGTGTTGAGGTACCCCCGATAAATATCGAAAATTGATAATCAAAAAAATTGGGTTATAGAAGGAGTGATCTGATTTTAATCAAATTTGATACACTCATAGACAAAGAAATAAGAAACGATATTCAGAAATTTCAAGGTTGCAGTTCTTACAATAAATTTGACTTACATCCATTCATTTTTCTTTCAGTCTACAGTTTCACTTTAAATGGAAACAACTATTGCTTTTTAGTCTTTCGTGCCAACATCAAAAGGGTCTGAGCTCCAGGACCATGGATTAGTTTTAAAGCTTTCATTACACCAGAGCAACGCTGGGCTATACTGCTGGTACATACATAATAGCATCATCCGCATGCAAAAAAAGATTAAAAATGATGAAGGCATTACTAATAAAAAAGAAAAATTCAACACTCTATAATATCAATTATGAATATGGCAACAATGTGCTTATTGTGTTTGGAACTTAACATACACAAGGCTCTATATGCATAAACTTTATGCATGTTTATTTACAAGTAAAACAAATTTAATTCTTGAAAATGGCTTAAAGTATAACCGAAAGTGCTCGAAATTACAAATGCTTTGGACAATTCTTATGTAATTTGAGTTTTGTAAAGAAAAAATTATATGAACACATGAAAAATTATATAAAAAAACTTAATAATACTTGTTTGTCATTTTTAATGAAACCTGTATAAATTTAGCTCAACACTAGAGTTTCATTGATTTTTGTAATTGTTCTGTCCACTTGTCAAGAGGTTTCAGCAAAAAAGAATCTATATAAATAAAACTGAAGGCGTGCATCCATGTGTGTATCCTCACTGATTTCTATTAACATACACTTCCGCATTTTTCATCGGATTTGTTTCAAAACTTACATCCTCCTTGCAAATTTATTATTTTACACACCAAAACAAAAGAAATTACATGTGTCCTTCAGTTTAATCTTTATTTTAATTTCTTATTTTTAAGTATTTTTCTTTGTTCTTATTCATTTTGGATATATATATATATATATATATATATATTATAGCAATATTAAATATTGTATGAAGCCAAAAGTGTTGGTAGTCAGAAGGATTCCGAGGCCTCAGGCAAGTGCTCGATATCTCCAGCAGAGCATTAATAGAATTAATACATTAATGAATAAGAACAAAGAAAAATACTTAAAAAATAAGAAATTAAAATAAAGATTAAACTGAAGGACACATGTAATTTCTTTTCTTTTGGTGTGTAAAATAATAAATTTGCAAGGAGAGTGTAAGTTTTGAAACAAATCCGATGAAAATTGTATGCTGAATATAGCACTGAAACATGACAGCTCTTGTGTAGTGAAAAAATGTTTTTATTATAATTTCCAATAATAAGAATATTACCACACACACACACACACAGGTGTTTGGCGTCATGTAATCATTACTGAGGTGAATAGTTTACTAGATAATGAATTTAATTGTCACTGGGTGCTCTATGTGAAATTCAACATTAAATAACCAAACAAGTTTTGACATATTTTAAAATCAACCAATCTAACTAAATAGGTACATTGGTGTATGGTCATGTTCAGCAAGGATAGTCTGCATGACAATCATTACTTAATAATGAATTTGATCATCACTGGGTGTCCTGTGTAAAAGTTGATGTTCAGTAACCCAACTAGTTTGGCATTAAAAATCAACCAATATAACTTAATAGGGTAAGGAATAGGCCAGCCTGGTTGACTGTTATCACTGAATAGTGAGTTTGATCCGCACTGGGTGTCTCACATAAAACTTTATGTTCAGTAACACAACAAGGGTTAACATTTAAAATCAACCAACAGAACTAACTAGGTGCTCCAGCATGGGGGTAATGGTAAAAAAATGTCTGTCTGGTTAACTTATGACTGAATGGCCAGATTGATCCTCACTGGGTGCCCCATATAAAATTCAACATTAAATAACCTAACGAGAGTAGAGCTAAAAAAAAAACAAAAAAAAAAATCAACCAATGCAGTATATATGCAGATGCAATTTATATAACCACAGATGCATATTATTAGTAGACACGTACATTTCTATAGAAACAACCCTAGCTAAGCCAAGTGTAATTTATTCAAGTGGCACTCCCAGGAAAAACGTGCTTTATAAGTAATTTAGTGAGCTTAAACTGTGGTTGGCTAGGTTAGTGGCTCGGAACGAGAAATCAGAGTGCCAAGTTTGAATTTCTGTCGAGTTAGTTACATTCACTAACGTGCAAATAACCTTAGGAAAGGTATGAATCACTTCCCCTATTAGTTATGGACAAATAGCAAGACAGACTGTGTCCTATGGCAACCATTCTCAGGCAAAATAAACTCTTAATACAAAATCTCCAACTACTTGTAATTAGTATGGCAGACTGGGCTTTTCAGCCTTGAGCCAGTCTAAGAGAAGGACAACTCTAAACTCAAAACCGCTAACTATGGGTAAATAGTAGGGCAGCTTGAGCTCTTCAGCCTTGAGTGGAAGCCAATCAAGAAGAAAGATAATTCTGAACTCAAAATCTCTACAGGTTAGTAGGGCAGACTAAGCGCTTCAGCCTTGAGTGGAAGCCAGTCTAAGAGAAGGACAACTCTGAACTCAAAATCTTTAACTATGGGTAAATAGTACAGCAAACTTGCCTCTTTAGCCTTGAGTGGTAAGCAGCCCAGGAGAAGGACCACTCTGAATCCCAAAACTGTGTTTAGCCCTGGTTAAGTACATACTATGCAGCCATGCAAGGATTGTGGACATTACAATGACTGATCTCAACTGTGGTCGGTCTTTGTATTATGTTGATACGCATTTGTGTCCGTGGTTTTGTATTTGATGCAATAGTTTAGTTTTGGGAACAAACATGGAGTTTCATTGCCACATGTTGTTACCTCTACATTGTTATGAGTGAACAATATTAACAGCTTGTCACTATACAAAGGTAATTAACATCACCAGCACTTGTGGAAGACACCCTACCCTGAAAAACATTTGCTTTATATAACACAACTTATGAAGCTTAAGATAAGATAAGATGAATATTGGTTCTGAATGAAAAATCAAAGAGCTGAGAAAAAAAAAAAAATCAGAGTTCAAATTGGATGTGTGTTGTGGTGCAGTGGATATCGATTTGGAACGAGAAATTGTGTGAGCCGAGTTCGAATTCCAGTTAAATTCCTTGCATTCACTTACACACAAATACCCTTGGGAAAGGTATTAATCCATCTCTTACCTCCAGTTATGGGTTCAGTCTACCACAGAAAGCAATGGTAACCTACTGTAGGATAATCTTCTGCCCAGTCAATAATGTCTCTTTTGAGAGATAATGGCCCAAAGTGTGTATCACATATGGCACTTAACTAAGTTCAAATTCCAGTTGCATTTACTTATGCACAAATACCCTTGGGAAAGATAATTAATCTTTTCTCCCTCCAGCTATGGGTTGAACAGCAAAACAGATTGGGTTCTATAGCCTTGGTTGGCAAACAGTCTACCAGATAAAGAAAAAGCAACCTACTATGGGAAAATCTTTTGCCTAGTCAGTCAAAGATCGAAACAGTCATTATCACTCAAACATGGATCACTTATGGCATTGAACTCACTGAATGACTGTTGTCATGGTTGGATCTCAGATTGGGTTCTATAGCCTTGGTTGGCAAACAGTCTACCAGATAAAGAAAAAGCAACCTACTATGGGAAAATCTTTTGCCTAGTCAGTCAAAGATCGAAACAGTCATTATCACTCAAACATGGATCACTTATGGCATTGAACTCACTGAATGACTGTTGTCATGGTTGGATCTCAGATTGGGTTCTATAGCCTTGGTTGGCAAACAGTCTACCAGATAAAGAAAAAGCAACCTACTATGGAAAATCTTTTGCCTAGTCAGTCAAAGATCGAAACAGTCATTATCACTCAAACATGGATCACTTATGGCATTGAACTCACTGAATGACTGTTGTCATGGTTGGATCTCAGATTGGGTTCTATAGCCTTGGTTGGCAAACAGTCTACCAGATAAAGAAAAAGCAACCTACTATGGAAAATCTTTTGCCTAGTCAGTCAAAGATCGAAGCAGTCATTATCACTCAAACATGGATCACTTATGGCATTGAACTCACTGAATGACTGTTGTCATGGTTGGATCTCAGATTGGGTTATCAACCAGCCTACTGCAGAAAGTAATGCCAACTTACTGCAGAAAAATCTTCTGCCTAGTCAGTCATGTCTCAAAAGAGACATGATCGTCCAAGCCTGTATCACGTATGGTATTTATAAGTAAACTGATATTTATAGGTAAACTGAATAACGTGTATACTTGACTATCTCTTCTCCCTCCAACTATGGGTGGAATAGCAGGACAGATTGGGTTCTATAGCCTTGATTGGCAACCAGTCTACTGCAGAAAGTAATGGCAACCTACTGCGGAAAAAAATTCTGCCTAGTCAGTCATGTCTCAAAAGAGACATGATTGCACAAGTGTGTATCACGCAATTAACTGAAGCTCTTAAAAAAACAAAAAACAAAAACAAACTCTGTACTGGATTCATTTATGCATCAGCCTTTTGAATAGAAAGCAAGTAAGCAGACTCTCCCTCAGGCCTACTGATAATGGCCGTTAATCACATGGGGAGATCAGCATCAGACAATGCCACACGTGCACAAACTATTTCATTAAATGATATTTTTAGCTTAAAAAATTCATAAGCAGTTTAGCAACAGTCTACACAAGCTACAATAACGTGGCCAGCAGTAACGTGACCAATCTGCCAACTCTTTCATTTTCCCAAATTGTTAACTGCAACAAATTCATGGGGGCGGTGATGAGAGGGGGCGTACGAAACCATAGTCAGTGAACATGGATAAACATGCCCACAATAATGGTTTTACCCATTATTCTAACACTCTTCAAACCAGAAAGGAAGGGTTTTTTAGTGGTTAGGAATGAAAAAGAAAGCATTACTTATAGACTAGGACTTTGTCTAACACAAAATATATTGCTAATGATTTCACTGTAGAAACATGTATAAAATCCAGAAGATACTTTTGTAAGGCAATAAAGCCACTAAGACAACATGTTGGAGAGAATGTTGGAAAAAGAAAAACACTATTAAGGAAAGAGAATAATAAAAGAAAAGGAATTAAGAAGACCGAAAACAAAAGTTGATATTGCATTTAAATTTATGAAAATCAAAGTTTACTGAGGAGCAAAAAGCTGGAAGAGAGTAACCCAAGCAAGGAGTAGGAGAAAGGAAACTGTTAGCATAGAACTTATGGCTACATCTTGTCATTTCATCTGTAAAATGAGAAGATCTTGCAGCCAATTTAATATTGTGCTTAAATTCATATATATATATATATATATATATATATATATATGAATTTAAGCACAGTACTATTATGCTCTCATTACAATCGAGCTCTCTAGAGAGTAAAATTTTAAAAACAGTTCCCACTTCTGCGATTTATGTGTTACTCTTCAGTAATGAATTGAGTTCTCCTGGTGACTGGCATGTGTATATACCACATATATATATAACACGCTAAAATTTCCCCTCTCTCATTCCATGCGCCTATGCCTTGGGTGTAGAGACTCTGACTGGCACTAAATCTGTTAAGTTTCAATCCCGGCTGGAAGTAAGTGGAATGTCTAGCCACACCGATGAGCTGTGATGCAGCAAAACAGGCTTGTATGTGGATGACTTATTATATATATATATATATATATATATATATATATATATATATATATATATATATAATAATATTTATTAATAAATTATAACATTGATATGTTATAATATCACTACAAAAGTAGCTATTTTGTTTTGACACTTTTTGTGTCTTATCAAGTGATGTGGTATTAATAAATATTATTATTCCACCCATACTTGGATATATATATATATATATATATATATATATATTTATTATAAGAAAGTGAATGAACACATAGATTTTAAACCCACTGTTCAAGCATTTACTTTTATAAAGAGTGCTCGATACAGAGTAGAGCTTAATATTGTAACTACAATATATATATCTCCGAGTGAATACAGAACAAAGAAAGAATTCTTACAACATCAAAAACATTAATTTAAAACAGTGCTCAATATATAATATATAGAGCTGTGAATATTTATTATAAATTATATTTTAGAACATGTGCATAATTTTTCTATATATATCCACGACAAAGGTACATTTAATTCTTTGTACCTTTGTCGTGGATATATATAGAAAAGTTATGCACATATTCTAAAATATAATTTATAATATATATATATATATATATATATATATATATATATATATATATATAGGAAAAACTACTAAAAAGTTGTAAGTTTAAAAATGTATTTTTTTGACAGTATTTATTTCTATTATATATATATATATATATATATATATATATATATATATATATATATGATATTTCAGACTGGCCTCGGCCTTTCATCAGAAACAAATGTTTTTAAAATTTAAACTAGAAGCGTTCATCGTGAGAAGTGTCTGTTGCGAGATGTTTACATCATGTGATGTAGAAAGCAATAGAGTTTTTTGAATATTTTTAAACGTAAACCTAACTGTAATAATACTTTTAAATGTTGTTTTAAAGAACATTTTTTAAGTGTATCTAAAAATGTTTAACTATTGAAATATTTATAAAGATTCAAAATACCTAAGTCCCTATTTAACCCTAGCCTACATGTATTTAATTTTAAAATCCAGTATTTTTCTCATATATATATATATATATATATATATATGTCCAGATGTAATCACACCTATAAATACATATTAGAATCATACAAACATGGATGAAAGTGTTTTAAGGTTCTTAAGTAACCCATCCCCAATTTTGAAAATTTTCAGTTGTTTAAAAATCCCTGATTGTACGCTTGAAAAATGGAAAATCGCCTAAAGATACTGAAAGATTGAAACCTAGTTTGGGGAAACAACTCATTTCCAAATGAAAAATATGAACATATATATGAACAAAAATTTATGAAATCCATTACAAAATGAATTAACTATGATATATTTATGATTTATTTATTTAAGCATTAATTTTTAATGGATTCTTGCATTTAAGTAGCTACTCTGTTTTTTTATAATTAAACAGTATATTTATTTACTTCTATCAGCCTGAATAATCGAGAAATCTTGTTAGGAAAATATATGTCCTCTGGAAGGATTCGATTCTGCATCTTCTAGGGGAAACCATCATTAGACCTGATATGTCTTAACTGCTTGACCACATAAGACTGATGATCGAACAAAGCCTGAATAAGGCTTTTTTTTTTTTATAAAAAAACTGAGTATCTACGCAAAGATAAGTATCCATTAAAAAATGATGTTTCAACAAATAAATTAAAAATTAGGATATATTTATGTGTAGAGACCTAACTGTCAAAGTAGTAGTGCAGTAATTTGAAGATTTGCAGTGGTCAGGAATTAAAGGAAACACTGCAGTCGATATAAATGCAAAATTTCAAATAGAATATATCTCTAAAAGGACTATATGAATAAAAACAAAAAGGAAAACTTATCTTAGCTGAAGTGTTTACAAGGATTTTTTTTTTGTAACAAGTATTTATGGACAAAAGCAAAAATATAAGATTTTCCAAGTTTTTAAATTTAAGAGAGACACTCATAAATATTAATCAGGTTAGCTGCTAATTCCTATGCAGATGATTTTAGGAATTAGTGTGCATAAAGAGGAAATATATGATCTGAGATTTTTAATAATTTATGTGAACATTGAAGTAAAATTTTATATATAATTACTCGAAATGTCACATATATTTCCTCCCTATGCACACAAATTCCTAAAATCAGCTTCATATGATTTGGGTTGGTTTGTTGGTTGTTTTTGTTTAGCGGCATATAAACCTCTTTTGATTATTTTGCTGAAATCTAAATATTTCAAAAACATTTGTGCACCTTCAACTACTGTTAAAATGTATTGTTAGTCATTTTGCTATTAATAAATGTTATTTGTAATTTTACTATCATGGGTATTTTTGGTAATTTTTTTTTTTTTTATATCAGTCAGTTAAGTGCCATGCGTGATACACACTTGGGTGATCATATCTCAAAAGAGACATGACTGACTGGGCAGAAGATTTTCCCGCAGTAGGTTGCCATTACTTTCTGCAGTAGACTGGTTGCCAACCAAGGCTATAGAACCCAATCTGTCCTGTTATTTGACCCATAGCTGGAAGGAAGAGATGAATTAATACCTTTCCCAAGGGTATTTGCATGTAAGTGAATGCAACAAAGTTCAACTGGAATTTGAACTTGAGTCTCCGATTTCTCATTCCTAGTCGATATCCACTGCACCACAATTCACATCCTTTTTTTTTTTATATATAAAAATGTATTTCCTGTATTTTTACTATAATAATGTGTTTTTATACTTTCATGGTGTTTTATTTAGAAGGGGAGTTGCTCATAACTGGGACTCTAGCAGGTGTTACCATCTCAGGTCACAGTAAACCTGAGAACAACAGCAACAATTAAGAGGTGGTTCCGTGCTCCTCACACCCTCCAATCTCCCGATCAGAGAGAGGCCTTGTTGCCAGATGTAGTTTATTGTCTGAATCTGCATATGAATTAGCAGCTAATCAGATAAATATTTTTGAGCTTTGCAAAACTTAGAACAACATTTTTGCTCTTCTCTGTAAATACTTGTCACAAAATAAAATCATTGCATTTGCCTTGATAAAGTCCCTCAGATGACAAAACATGTCAGCTAAGATGAGTTTTTCTTTTATCCGTTATATGTATTCATGCTGTGCATATAAATTTCAAAATTTATTGCAAATCAGAAAGGAGTAGTCACTGATCAAAAATTAATGCAAGCATAGACGGATGTAACAGGTCTGTCTGACGTAGAATATTAAATGGCGTCTTTGTTGAAATTGAAAGTTAAATTAAAAAAGAGTAAATTTAAAAAAAAAACAAACATTTTATAGCTATAGATAAAACATTATTTCTAGATTAAATTCTTTTAAGTCCTGAATAGAGGTGAGGATCAGAATAATGGGGAGGGGTTGGAAGAATTGTTAATACAGAACCATGAGACCTGCTCAGTTGGTTAGGAACCCATGTAGTCAAGTGGCCAATAAATGATTTTATCAGGACCTGGAGTGACTGGCAATATGCATAGTCATCAACAAAAAGAGGACCTCAAGATGTCAACTATAAGTCGGGGACACTAAAATCAAACAGGTGCAGAAATTTAAATACCTGGGAAAGTGTTCTGACAGAGGATGGGAAGTGTCATACTGAGATCCGAAGGCACATTGGCATGGCCAAGGATGCATTTCAAAAGCTAAGCAGTGTATTTTTAGACTGGAAGATTTTGTTGGAAACAAAAAAAGAGTACTAGACTGGTATGTGATATCTGTCCTTCTATATGGTTATGTTCAGGTTATGTTGAAATTATTATCAGGTTATTTCAGGTTATGTTGAAATGATGCTGTTCCGATAGGCTACAGGTTCTGTACTAAACCCTTTGTTGCATATTGGTTACAATTGTAACCAATATGCAACAAAGGGTAGAGAAAGGTTACAAGTGTAACCAATACGCAACAAAGGGTTAAAGGAACACCACCTGGAAGACTTTGAAGCAATGGAAAACTGGGCAATGGAAAACTTTAGAAATCATCTACAACAGTGTATGGTAAACAAAGGCAATCATTTGGAGGATGTCATTTTTTAAAGGGAAATAAATAAAAAAACTTTAACCCTTTATTAAAGCAACAGTGAAACAATTTCCAGCAAACATGAACTGCAATAAAATGGAATTTCAAAAACAGTTTTTCCCATTGCATTACTTTGTTTTTTTTTTAACTATCTTCATTTTTTGACAATGTTTATTGTTTTCAAAAGCAATGATTAAAATTGGAATAAAATTTAAATGTATGATGAAAGTGAATTCATACATTTATTTCTGTTCTTGAGAATTTACAACTAAAATATTAAAGACTTATATTATTCTTGTAAATAAACAAGTTTATATTTACAAGATTCCAAAAACTAATACAACTAGAACTAATGCAATATATATCATTTACCAATTTAAAATGAAACAATTATTTATTCATAAATTTACAAGCATTTACTAAATTATTAAAATACGTGAACCAACTGTATGGAAATCCTTATTATTTACCATTTTATAAAGATCAAATCAATTGGTAATAAGCCAACCATTTCAATAAATAATGCTATAAATATATAAGATGAATATACAATCTAATAAATTGTGTTTATTATTCTTGTAAATTCTCAAGAACAAAGAAAATGTATCACTTTCATATGTTTAGGTTTTATTAAAATTCTTATCATTGCTTTTTAAAAACACAAAAATATTGCTGAGGAGTGAAGGTAGTTAAAATAATAGCAGTGTCAAAGGAAAAACTCTCTTTTTGACACTACGTCTTATTGTGGGCACATAAGTCCATGACTGTCTATATTTTTTTAATAGCAGTTATCTTGATCTTTTGTCAACTTTTAAAATGAGCAAGGTATTTCTGCTGCATAACGTTTATAACAAAAATATAGGGGAGGAAGCCCAAGGATGAGAAAAGTAATTACCGTAAAATGCTGGATCGAGAACAAAATCATAGCAAAAAAGAAATAGCAAAAAAAGGGGTTACCTAGTTATTGCTACTTGCTCTTCAGAGCCAATCAAGGACAAAAACATGTTTGCAACAAGAAATAAAGTGGCAAAATAAAATTGTATAACTAAGTAAATAAATAAAAACTTTCAAGTTCAAGTGACACTCAGTCAGATGGTAGGGTTTGAATTTGAGATTTGTTTAATGGCATATCAACCTATGTAGGTTATTTAATGCTGAAAAGGGGGGGGGGTTTAAGGTAGTTTTTAAAATGTTCAGTTAGAGTAAAAAGGTTGATTTAGTCAGATTTTAATGAAAATTTTTTGTTTTTATTCTTTTTTATTTTAGAAAACTGAAAATGTCTTCTAGTTTTGTATTCAAAAAATGTTTTGCTGAGAATAATTTTTTCCCTTCAAAAATGTGTTATGGTAATAATTTTTTTTAAAAAAATGTATTGTTGGTAATATTCTTCCTTCAAAAATGTATATTTTTCTATAAAAGTCTATTTTTATGTATATATTTGGGGGTTAACTATTTGCTGATAGCTGGGACCCCTAACAGGTGCTACCACTCTGGGTCAGGGTGGACCTGAGAACAACAGCAATTAAAAGGTGGTTCCATGCTCCTCACAACCTCTCAATCAGAGGCTTTGCTGACGGATACAGTTACTGTCATGCCCAGGGCCATTGGGTGATAGAGAATTCCAGTCATAGGTTTAAACAGTCAAACTGCATTCTAGATAAAATCACATTTTTATTTAATAATTATTTTATCCTAATCAAGGCAGGGCAGCCACTAGTGTGCAGGGGGTTATAGTGAGAGAAAAAACAGGGTACAGAGGATGCCGAAGAAAAGATAAGTGGTGGATGGGATTTTGGGAGATAAATGGCAATTGATGTTGCATTTAAACTTTTGGAGATTGTAGTTATCAGAAAAGCAAGTATACAGAAGGCAGAAAGTGCAAGAAAAGAAATTGTTAGGTTAGAGTTAAAGAGAGGCAGAGATAGATGGAGTTCTCACAAGCCAAAGAGAAGATCTGGTCTGTTGAGAGAGAAGACTGAATCCACAGTGAACATCTGCCAAGTGTCATTTACCTAATCCCAGACAGTATAAGATAAAGTGATTTATGAGTAAAGAAGCTTCTTTTTTTTTATAGGAGCCAACAGATGTCATGTCATTATCACTGGGAGCGATAACCTGATGGCTATATTTGAGACTTTTTTTTTTCAATGTACTATCTTGCCTTCAATTTACTTGCTGGACATACATCAAGCATTTCCCAGTTTTGTTAGCAATGACAGAACTTGAGCTATAGCGTGCGGCAGAAGCTGACTAGTTGGTGAAAAACTGCCTGAGGGACCTGGATGCATATCCACACTAAAATCGAACAAGCAGGCAGGGTGTTTAGAATAAAGTGTGTAGTTGGAACAAATGCTAAAATATCAGTGTTTGGATCAATATTTGCTTGCCATACAAGAAGATCATTTTTTTATTTATTTAATTCACCCTAAGCAAGGTAATAATGCCACTAAGATGTAAGACGCTACTGGGAGTGAAAGACAATGAAAAGAGTTCCGAAAGAACTGAAAGCCTAATTTTAAACAGGAAACAAGGAATAAATACCTGTTTAAAATATGGAAAGAGTGTGAACTGGGCAATATGCCCTGTGAGGGTTAAGTTAAGTTTATTTGAGAGGGGAAAAACATAATTGGTCGGAGTAAATAAAACTTCAGGTTTTTCTGTGAAGACGTAAGAAGTATAGAATTGACAAACTTTAGAAAAAAAAATCAGAAACCTAATCCTAAAACAAGAAAGAAGAGATAAACCTCTTCTTTCGTTCAAAAAACCAGGGAGAGAAGTGTGAATCATATGATAGACAAACCTATCTACTCCTATTAAGGAAATAAAATAACAGAGTTCAGGTAGAGACATTGGAAGTATAGAGCTGATATAAACTTTAGAAGGATCTGGAAACTCAATCCTAAACAGGAAGTAAGAGATAAAACTCTACTTCTGTTCAAAAGACTTGAGAGGAGTGTAAACCGGACAATAGGCATACCTATCTACTCCTATTGAGGAAAAAAAATAAATAAATAGTAAATAAAATAAACAGGAAACAAGGGATAAACCTCTACTCCTCTTTGAAAGTCAATGTAGACAGGGGAGTGTATGGGTGGAAATATTTTTTTTAAAAGTTAATTGCTGTGGACAGGGGTTCTTCTCTTTAGGATAAGAGTAAAACTCTGAAAAACAGACAGGAAAAATCAACTTTTTAATAATGCCATAAAACCGATCTGATCTATTATTCTGTTCAAGTTCTCGTCTGGTATATATGTTAAGTACAGACATCTTTCCCATGCCTCCTCCACCTGAATATGACACAGCTTTCAAAAGGATATCAGATTACTGAAATTATCGGATACAGAGATGAGTTAATCACACGACCAGTTTATCGGCAATAGCTTCAGTGCAATCACCAATGATACGCAATGGCCAACTTTAAATAGAAATTTTTTTAAGAAACTGACATACGAATAATTCAACAAAGTGAGACAACTTTTGGCATAGAATAGACATTAAAGACAAATGAAAAAAAAAGAACCTGAACTGTCACGTATAGATATTTGAAAATGATAGGAAAGTTTAACTTTCATAAATGAATAAAAAAAAAAAAAAAACTGTCTCAAAAGGAGTTTTTTTTTCTTGACACCATTAATAACTACCTTCAATCCTTGACAATGTTTATTGTTTTAAAAAGTGATGATTTGAATCTTAATAAAACCCAAGGTGAATTTATAGATTTCTTTTTGTTCTTGAGAATTTGCCAAAAACTTTTCCTTTTGTCACTAGGCTGATGATCTTTTTACAAATATATTTTATTTATATCTGAATTTTTTTTTTACACATACTTGAAATATATAAATATATATGTATATCATTGTTTCATATCATATCTCTGACAAAAAAAACAAAAAAAAACAAAAAGAAAACAACTATTTTAAATAATTCTTTCAAAATGTTGAAACCACCAGCTTCTCCTATTCATAAAACGAATAAAAAAACATTGGAGAGGAAGCCCAAAAATGAGAAAAGTAATTACCGTGAAGTGGTAGATTGAAAAAAATAATAACAAAAAAGGAAATAGCAAAAAAAGGGTTACTTAGTTATTGCTCCTTGCTCTTCAGAGTCAATCAAAATCAAACACATTTGTATGCAACAAATTATAAAGTGGTGAAATAAAATTGTATAACTAAGTAAACAAATAAAAACTTTTAGAATCAAGTGACACTCAGTTGGAACGTAGGGAATTTCAGTCATGGGTTTATATTGTTATCTCCCATTCATAAAATGAATAAAAAAAAAAAAAAAAAAAAAAAAAAACTAAAACAGTAGGATTATGGCAGCATTCACCAACTTAAACAAGGAGACAGTCCAGAAGACTTGCAGATGATTCCGAAGTCATCTGGCGGCTGTGGTTGAAGCCAATGATGATTTTATTTTGGAGTAAGATTATTCAATAAAAGAAATAAAGTTTGAGTTTTGTTTAACAGCATATCAACCTCTGTGGGTTATTTAATGCCAAAAAAGTGGGGTTTTAAGGTATTTTTTAAATGTTCATTTACAGCGAGAAAGTTGATTTAGTCAGATTTTAATGAAAATCTTTTGTATTTATTCTTTTTTATTTTAGAGCCCAACATAGAATCAGTCTAAGTGGGACTCCTTCCTTTTGTACTTTAGGAAGGCCATACATTCTAGGACGTTGCGATCCAACAGGCCTTATTCTACAGTAAATTTCTTTTGAAATCAAATTGCCTTTATATGCAGAAACTGCACTCTGCCTGAATGAAAAGATGCATCTTATAAAATTTCCCCAAAAATAAAGTACTACTAAACCACGGAAATGAATTGGCAGTATTATGTAAACACTATTTCACTTTCAAATTTAATTATTATGTTAATTTATAATTTATGCTCTAATATTACATAACGATTATTTTGTTAAAATCAATGACATACACAATACTTATTCAGTTTTCATAACTCCAGTATACCTTTGTATACCATAATCACTTAATTCAAATTTTAACCTAAAAAATTTAGTCTCTTTAACAACTACAGTAGTATAAAATTTAAAAAACCTAAAATCTGACTGGCCGTCAAAAACCAATGTTTACACATTTGAATAATATATATGTTCCTAGTATCTTTCCAAGACAGATAAAATGCAACAATTTCCTTCATGCAACCTAAATTTTCAACTTCATAGTTTAATCTAATTCTCATTTTTGATTGAGTGATACAGACAAATCTATAATCAAATTGTTTCTTCTTCTTCTTCTATGTGCCCTGTCCCTTCAGGACGTAGGCGATCATGGATCTCCACGTCTCCCTATCCCTTGTGGCTCTTAGTATGTTTGCTCCTGTTGCTCCTGGCAACCCCCATTCCGTCATCCACCTGATCAGACTCTGCAGATATGTTAT
This sequence comes from Ascarosepion bandense, assembly GCA_037127315.1. Lineage (NCBI taxonomy): Eukaryota > Metazoa > Mollusca > Cephalopoda > Sepiida > Sepiidae > Ascarosepion > Ascarosepion bandense. The sequence goes on along the minus strand of JBBBDQ010001510.1, from coordinate 689,834 downwards.
CCGCTGCCTTCCTCTGTCTCTCCTTCCTTCTATCTGACCAGTCAGTATCAGGTTCTCCAGGCTCTCCTTCCTCATTGCATGTCCCAGGAACTTCAGTTATCTCTTCCTGATGCTCAGCATCAATTTCCTTTTTGTTGCCATTCTTTCTAACACTTCGTCGTTGCTTGTATGCTCAGTCCACGATATCCGTAGCATCCTTCTGTAGAACCACATTTCGGCCGCTTCCAGTTTTTTCCTCATTTTCGATGATATTGTCCAGCATTCACAGCCGTACTGAAGAACTGACATCACGTAGCAGTCTAGCACTCTTTTCTTCGTTTCTATTGAGATTTTCCTGTGTGTTAGTATTTTGCTCATCTGGAACGCGTCCTTTGCCATGCCAATTCGCCTTCGGATCTCCGTGTCGCACTTTCCATCTCCTGTTAGAACACTTCCTAGGTACTTAAATTCTTGGACTTGTTTGATTCTGTTATTCCCCACCTGTATTTGGCATTTTGGGTTGTATCTTTTGCTGATGACCATGCACTCAGTTTTCTTAAAGTTTATTTGTAGTCCCTTCTTGTCACTTTCCACTGCTACTTTCTGTATGAGATCTTGCAGTTTCCTTTCCGTGTCCGCAATCAGTACTGTATCGTCCGCGTATCTTATGTTGTTCAGGTTGTGGCCTCCAATAATAAATCCTGGTGTGTCATCTAGGGTCCTCAAAATATTCTCGCTGTATAGGTTGAACAAATCCGGTGAAAAGACACATCCTTGTCTTATGCCTCTTTCTATCTTTGTGTATCTACTGAGGTCGTTACCTGTCCGTATGCAGGCCGTTTGCTGCCAGTAGAGATTCTTGATTATTCTTATATCTTTGCCGAAAATGTCGAGGTTGCCTATCATTTCCATCAATTCTTTGTGTCGTATTTTGTCGAATGCTTTCGCGTAATCAATGAAGCATAGGTACAAGTCTTTCTTCATTTGTAATGCCCTTTCAGAGAGCATCCTAATCATGAATATGGCGTTCCTTGTTCCAGTGTCTTTGACGAACACGCACTGTTCCTGCCCTATCTCTGGCCTGATTCTGCTTCTCGCTCTATTCATCAGGATTCTGACAATCAGTTTTGTAATGTGACTCATTAAGCTGATAGTTCTGTGTAGTTCGCACTCGTTTGCACCTGGTTTCTTCGGCAGCGCTATAAATATCGACTTGCATAGGTCGTCTGGTATTATTCCGCTGCTAACTTCCCTTAATCACCTCTTCTTAACTTTCTGAATAACCATGAATTCATTTCATATTTTCTAAAATCATTTTCAACATTTGTTTTTAAAATATCACCTGAAGAACAACAATAATGTTCTGAAACAAGAAATTTTTTGTGTAGTGATATAATGATTTTATAAACCATTGTAATAACAAAATTGCAATGGTAAGCACTACTCTGTACTGAGAAATTTTTATAAAAGTAAATGCAATGAACAGTAAGTTTTTAAACTTATCTGTTCTTCCATTTCCTTATAATATTATATGTAATTAAATTTGTTTTTATATTTAAATTTAATATAGTTTAGATTGTGACAGAAATTTCTATGTTTTGAGATTTTATCTCGTCATCAGGCAATGTTAGCTTAACGTTGTGAAAATGATTTTCATTTAAATATAAGAAACAATACGTTTGTTATTTATAAATATGGGAAGACAGAAAAATTTATGTGTGTCTTCAATTTATCTAATCAGAATGGAGATCCACTTTAAATTTGAAAATATAGGTTATATTTTTTGGAAATACATGCTTTCCTCTTTCAATCTTAATGGGCAGAGTGTCAGTTGATCAAAACCCCTGTCTAGACTGCATTTCCGTTGATGTATCTGTTATTGTTACAAGATTATTGCCTTAGTTTTCTCTGCATCCCAGCATTTTCTAAAATAAAAAGAAAACGTTTCATATTTTTGATCTAACTTAAAGGAACCTTTGAGTGTAAGTATATTGTTTTTAATTTCAATTCAGAATATATTTTATTCTAATTTTTCATAAACTCTAATTTGTAAAAAATTTTAATATCTATTTAATCATTAAAATTTGTAATATCCATTTTATCATATTAAAATCTGTTACATTATTATATCATAATACAAAATTTTAATATCCATTTAATTATTAAAAATTTTAATATCTATTTAATTATTACTATATCATAATATAAAATAAATTATTAGATATATGTAAGTTAATGGATATATATAAATATATTTTTAAGAATCTTTTTAATCATATTCTAAGGTGAACATTTTGCAATGTTTACAAATGACATTTATTTCATAGATTTTTATTCTTAAGAAATCTAATATACAGTTTTTCATATAAACACAAGGAGCATGAGTTGTTTAAAGACGTACATATTCTAGCTTTTTTAAAAATTTTCCATTCTAATGTGGGAATTTTATTTGTTTCTTTTAGATACCAATAATATTTTGATAGGGATGTTCTATTTCTGTACTTATTATTAAATGAAGACATGTGTTGATAAAATCGTTTTTTCAGGGAGTTCTTAGTACTACCCACATAAACCTTTATATTACTAGGGTTTTCCATAGAATAGTACACTGATAAACAATCGATTCTGTAAGGCACTTGTTTTCCAAAGAATACTATAGTGTTTCTACAGTTACATTTATTATTGTTCAGATTATTGATTTCAGTTGTTGAATGATTCTTATTTTTAATTAGGTTTAAATTTTTATTTAAAATATTATTATTATGATTTATAATTTTTTTTCCAGATCATTCATACAACTATAACTTAATTTTAGAGTATTTTTATTGAAAATCTTAATGGATTATTTTTTAGAAAATGTTTCTTAATCAATGTGAGGAATTTTTTTTCCTAATTTACTGCTAAAAAAGTTTGGTTGAAAGGGGATGTATACCGAATAATATTTCTATTCCTATTTTTTTCTTTGGGGTTAGATCTCCTCTTTTACATATTTAATATTTGAGCTTTTATATCCACTATTTTATAAGGCATTGTTATAAAAATTACTATGCTTATTAAACACTTCTTCATTTGCTGAATTTCTACTAATTCTATATTCTATGGATGAGGATACATGTTTAATAGCAGATGGAGGATGGTTAGATTTTTGGTGGGTATATAAAGAATTTGTATTTGTTTTTTTATATGGTTGGTATATATACTTTTTTAAATCTGAAGTCACATCGAGAAAATTTACTTTTTATATATTTGTATTAATAGACACTTAAATTAAGGTTTTTAAATTCTCAATATATTATCTTTCTAATGTTATCTGTTTTAAAATTTGTAGAATTCCTTACTACCATAAGGCTATCATCTCTGTATAATCCAATAGCTTCTGTATTTATATCCTTATGGGCTGTAAGATTGAATAACACAAATAAGCCAACAAGATTTGAAGATTCGGCAGAGTCTAAAGATCCCATTGTTATATCAAAATTATTTTCTTGGAATTAATTTTTGTCCACTGTTATTTATTGTGAATGGGAATAGATCTTTTTGCATTCGTTATTATGTTTTTTCCTCCTCTGATAAATCTGAATAAACAGTGGCAAATTCTAATGTGGTACCAATTAGTTTCCTTGATATCGATGAGTAGTATTCCTCAATATTGAATTGCATAAAAGAATGGTTGTTTTTTCTTTTATATTACAAAACCAATTTGTTACACTGGTTGTATCATTTCATAATTTTAATGCAAGGCACTCCTTAATTTGCTTATTTACTCTTTTGAGTATATTCTTACTTATTTTTCCAATCTCAGAGCTTGTGGGATTTATCATCCGAGTGGTATGATTTGTATTATTATTATGGTCTTTTTTGGTGATATAACACTCCTCTGTGCTGAGTTTTGCTATTCTATTGCTTATTTTCAGTTTATCAGTGATTATTTTACAAGAAGTATTTATATTATTGACTAAATTATTCATGTCATTAACTTTTTTATAGTTCTTTGTTAAATTTTTCATAATCAGAGTATTGTATTCCTTTGGTGTTACTTTAAAGAACTTGACTGTTTTATCCGATTTCATAAATATTTTATCAGATGTTTTAATTTCTTTCACTACTTTTTCAAGGTGATATTGGAAATGATTTTTTCTTTCATGAAAAGTGATATTATTTGCTATATCAAGCAAATCATTTTCAAATCTGCACAACTTTTGAATATATGAGGCTGTTTTCTTTACTTTTAAAACCATATACTACCCGCTCTACAAAAAGAAATGAGCTTTCCATCTCATTCTTCGAAACAACTCCTCTGTTTTGTATAATAATCTTATGAAATATTCAATTTTGTTGGTACTAGGTATATTTTTCAGAGAGAAATTGGAAATTTATCTTTTCCATGTTTTGTTAAAAAATAAATGTATACAGTGCTCTACCCTTGTGGGAGCGGTTTAAATCAAGGTGAAGAGAATCAACAGTTTTAGAATTCCAAGTTCTTCGGCATTTAATTTTTAAAAAAAGTGCTCAATAGAAAAAAATACTAAAAACAAATATATAAACACACATACACACACCCATATATATATTCATTATATATATGAAAAATTATTGAAAAGTCCTTGTCTCAATCCATTTCACAAAATTTATAGTGTTAGTTTTATTTTTGTGTCATTTAAATGACAATTCATCTATCGCACACTGTATATTGTAATTATTTATATTAATTAATTATAAAATTGTAATAATTTTAATACATAGATATTTAGTATCTTAATGCATATTATTATTTCATTGAAAGATTCTAATAACTTATTTTCAAAATTTATCTATTTATTTATAAAAAGTTTGCTTAATACTTGTAAACATTATTCCGATAGAATTTTAAATAGAAATATATATTGTTTTATGATCCAGACTTATAAACGCACACATTCATACATTATTTTCTCATTTTATTTAAAATGGAAAATCGTTTCATCGATTCACGTGTGTATACATTATTTCGCTACGATTTTGAACAAAAATGTTGTCATTCACATGCATACTAATGTTACCAACATACAAACACACTTAATTCATCTATAGTTTAAATATGCTTGACCCACATTATGTTCATATATATATATATATATATATATATCTTACATTCATAATAAATGTCTAGTGTTTTTTATTACACATGACACACACACACTTAAACAGGCATAAATTTTTCCTCTACATTTAAAATATTCATACATTGCTTTATTACACATGACATGTATCTGACCAATGAAATCATACCTGAATCAAGGTTTTTAAATCATTCATCTTGAAAAAAATCTCTGAAGAAGCTTGTTAAAGTGAAACATGTTAGGTTAAAGAAACTTTTTTCCTACCTGTTCTTTACTTATTTCATTCATTTTGTCGGATTTTGATCAATATATTCAATCCCACACATGCACACACACACAAACATATTTTACTTCAACCTATATTAGACATACTACTACTTCTTTGAGTAGACGTCTTCCATGCCACCTATCCAATCAAAGTGCAATAAAAAACATTAACTCATAATTTACAAAAACGATTAAGAAATATTTTGGTTGGAAATACAAAAATATTATCACAATATCATAAGCATCTCGCTATAAGAGTGGCACAGTATTTCAGACAATTTTCTCCTACCATCAACCTCACATTATTTAACAGTAGAAATGGAGTTTTGGAAGGTTTTTAAAAACAGATAGATGCTCACATGCTGTTTAGTTGTGTGCATCATGTGATAGCTTTTAAAGAATGCTCCTTTTTAATAACACAAAATAAATTATGTTACACTTAAAACATGAGGATCAAATAATAACATAAAAAAAATAACATCCTTGAGAATGGCCAGTGAAGAGGCTGAAAGTCAATAATTATGGAACACTTTTACATTACTTATCTCTAAAATTTTTCTTGTTAGTTGTTTTTAATAAGACACGTTTAAAAGAAAGATTGCTGCCCATATATATATATAAATTATAATTTAGAACATGTACAAATTACAAACTACTACGAAGTGTACATTTTGTTTCAACATTGAAAGAACAGTGTCTCATCAGGTAGTAAACACTATTAGTAGCGTTTACTATTAAAGCATTATTCTGACATTAAAAGCACAATGTCTCATCAGATAGTAAACGCTATTAGCAGCATTTACTACCTGATGAGACATTGTGCTTTCAATGCCAAAACAAAAAGTACACTTTGTAATTTGTACATGTTCTAAACTATAATTTATAATGAATATTCATAGATTTATTTCTGTATTGAGCACTGTTTTAAATTAATGTTTTGAACATTGTTAATATTTTCTTTGTTCCTTATTCACTTGGAGATATATATATATATATATATATATATATATATATATATATATATATATATATATATATATCATTACATACAGGGTGTGATGTTTTTCAGTATTTTGTAAACAGGGCATGTCACTGACTGAGCCAGAATCCAGCACAACCATTGAATAAAACATCAGTTGCAAACCAATATCTACCAATGGTTCGAGGCCTTCTTCAGCAGAATTACTGATAAAGACCGAAAGAGAATCCTACAGACAGGCATTCAATGCAGTCAAGGCCTACCAAGTACAGAAATTGAACAGGCTGCAAGATCAGAAGGTGATGCACAGGTTCCATCACTTCTCAGTGAAGATAGTAGTCAACATCAGTCAACACAAGCTGACTACCTCTGAGGAGTCAGTACTGAAGAAGGGTCTCAGCTTCATCACAACCATTAAGTTGATACCATATTTAAGCCTTTTCTGCCAATTGAGGAAACAGCTTTGAACATTGCTCACGTAGATAAGCCAAGGTTGGAAATGAGCCAGGTACTGGAGAAAGCCAAACCTCTCAAATCACTCATCACAAAACAGAGGCTGGTAGTCAAAACTCTATAGATAAATTACAAGCTACCTCCTTAAAATTCATGTAAATGGTATTCTTTTCAGGCCAATTTTTAGCATGCCACTGTCTGAGTCACTTCTTGCGGATATAGTTGACCCATTAATAGGTAAGTCACCATTATATATCTGAAACTCTGCCAACATCATGGGAATAATCAAGAATGCTCCCCATCGAATCCACTCAGATGGTGAGCCTGGATGTGGTGAGTTTGTTCACTAAAGTACTCATGTAGAAGGTATTGTCAGTTGTCAGGAACAGACTGCCCTAGGACCCAATTCCAGAACATACCAGTATACCAATAGATAACCTGATGGAGATGCTGACTTCCTGTACACGGACAACATTCTTTGTAATGAGATCAGACATATATTAACAGGATGATAGTTTGCCCCCTCTTAGTTGGAAAGTTCAGGTATAGTATGCACTGACCCTGATCTGACCGCTATTGAAAGGAGACAAACAAGCTTTTTGTTAGGGCGCCGCTCCTATCTGACTGCATAATGGACTGTTCCCATTGCTATATATAGCAATGGTGGATTCTCTACAGGGAGAGTCGTACGGGGTTGTACAGAGTCGTAGAGAGTCACGTGCGAGTCAGTGAAGAGTTAGTCACACTTCCGGTGGTGTACTGGAAGTAATCACGTATACACACGTCTTACGACGAATTGGACTCTTGTACCTTTTCTATTGTAAATATTATTAATCACTTCGTACCTACTGTCTTTCCGTGGAATACAACTTATATTCTGATTCTGTTGTTGAGTTATTCATTTGTACTTGGCGACATAACACTTTTACTTGTAAATTCACTTAATATTATATGGAGATCAAAGTTATTAAGAAAAAGAACCAAAAAAAACAAAAAAACAAACTAAAAATAACACCAGAATCACTTAAATTCACTTACATGCTAATACCTTTAAGAAAGATATGAATCTATATTTCATCCCCACCCCCATTATGGGAAAATAACAGAACACACCATGTTCTATAGCCTTGTGGAGCAACTAGTCTAGGAGAAAGAAACTCTAAATTCAAAACCAGCTTGGAGAAGGTTAATAGCAGGACAGACTGGGTTATATAACTTTGATTAGCAACCAGTTTATCACAGAAAGAACTGGCAATCTATTGCAGGAAAATTTCCAAGTGCTCTCTTCCAACATGCCTTGAGCATTTTGGAAGAGGTAGGGTTTTAAGGTATTTTTGTTATAGTGAGAAGGTTGATTTAGTCAGATTTGAATGAAATTTTTTTGTTTTAATTCTTTTTTTATTTTAGTAAACTGAAAATGTCTTCTAATTTTGCAATCAAAAATGTTTTGCTGAGAATAATTTTTTTTCCTTCAAAAATGTGTTACGGTAATAATTTTTTCTTCAAAAATGTATTGTTGGTAATATTTTTCCTTCAAAAATGTATATATTTCTATAAAAGTCTATTTCTATGTATATATTTCGATAAAAGTCTATTTCTATGTATATATTTCTATAAAAGTCTATTTCTATGTATATATTTCTATAAAAGTCTATTTCTATGTATATATTTCGATAAAAGTCTATTTCTATGTATATATTTCGATAAAAGTCTATTTTTATGTATATATTTCTATAAAAGTGTATTTGGGGTTAACTATTTGCCCATAGCTGGGACACTAACAGGTGCTACCACTCCGGGTCAGGGTGTACCTGAGAACAACAACAATTAAGAGATGGTTCCATGCTCCTCACCACCTCCCAATCAGAGACCTTGCCTTGCTGCTGAATGCAGTTTTCTGTCATACCCAGGACTAAAATTGTGTTAGAATCAACTTCATTAAAGATACGTCTATTGCTGATACACAGATGATAGCTTCATACTCTGGCTCCATCAGCTACTACTGGACAATGAGAAATCAATAAGGCAATCAATACAGTTCATAATGAAGAAAGAAAATGACGACAAACTAGCAATCCTGGTTGTACTAATATCTTGAACACAAGCCAACATTTCCCAGACAATATTTCAACTTTAACTTCCACCACCCATATAGTGTAAAGAAAGGGATTGTCTGCTACCTACAACATCAACCAAATATTATAAGTGGCAACCCAGAGATATATGAACAAGAAATTGTCAGTATAAGCAATACTCTACAACGTGACAATAACCCTCACAAGCTAGAATAGAAAGGTACGAGATGAAAAAGCCTACCCTATATGAAGGCTTATTGTAAAAGATATGAAAGATCTGTGGTCTTTATGACATCAGCTTAATCTTCAGGAGTGGCTAAAAACTGCGCAAACATCTCTTTTGAGGAAGATCACACATGGAGGAGAACATGACTAAGAAGTGTGTGCACAATATCCTGTACAGCTGTGACAAGAAATATAAAGTAGAAACATGCTGACCCCTTGTCAAGACAGCAAGCATATCGTAAGTCCGGAAAACAAGGGAAAATAGAAAAATCATGCATGGCTTACCACATGTGCAGGGTAAAAAGGTCATCATCCTTGTGGGATGAAGTTTAAATAACAGACAGAGAACATCACCAGTGCATATGTTAGGCTACAAAAATCTCCTAAGTTGGCCAAGCATAAAAATATGGGAACCAATAATAGACAGCTTGAGAAAAACAAAAATGACAAATGAGGTGAAAATTTTTTTAAAATTGTAATATGAGCTCTGGTTAAAAAAAAAAAAATGGTGACTGAAACATTAAGTTTTTAAGTCCGAAAATTTCACTCACTCATGTCGCCAAGTGAATAACAATGTTGATAGTGACTGTGTAGTGAACAAAACAAGTTCTAGATTTAAAAAATTAAATTTTTTTTTTTTTTTTAAATCATTTCACCCCAAGCAAGGCATTCCACTGCCACTATTGCGCATGGGGTTATATAAGGGAAAGTAAACAGAAAGAGTGGTTAGATATAGGAAATGTCAGAAGGAGGGTGATAGATGGGTAAGGATACCGAGGCTGAGGGTTGGGTAGATGGGAAGAGTGTTTGAAAGAATGGATGTGAGTTAGTGTGTTAGGAGGTGTCTATTGACCTTACATTTAAACTATGCAAAACTAATTGTTAAAAATAAAAGTTTCTCGAATTTACAAACTTTGCTTAACACACACAAAACTCGAAATTTCACACCTCAGTGTGTAATGTTTGTCGTGTAATGGAAAGGCTAGAATTACATCCAAGAGTGAATTCCCAAAGAAAATAAAAGATGAGCAAGCTTGACTGCTGTCAGAAAGAAATGAGACAAGCGCAATTAACATGTCCCTTGACAAACATCAAGCGATTGTCATTATTACCTCTTACCTCCTCCTTCATCGTTCACCTCTCACCTCCTTCCTTTTCACCCTGAGTGATAACTTCAAAGACACTTCTATTCAAAGATAATGCTTATACATACATATACACACACGTTCCTGCCTACGTACACATAAACTCACTCTTGCAAGGACTACTATGAACATCTCAATAAACTCCTGATACCCTTAACCTCTTAATACTGTTTCTCTTAAAACATTTAACTTCTACCAATTCATGTTATTCTTTCTATCAATAAAATTCTATTCAAATATGCAAAAGGTATACTTTTATTCTTCCACAAATTCACATAATCCAATCTACAACCTTCTGATAAAATCCTAAGTTGTAAGGAGTTCAGTTATGTATGGCACAAAGCCAAATTAATAAACATTAACCATCTCCCTACGGCTTCAACTATACCCAAAGGGTTGTGTGCTCAATCTCTGGCCTCAGTGGTGAAAACAAAAACCTGAAGAATTATCTTCTTTTATGTGCCCCGTCCCTTCAGGACGTAGGCGATCATGGATCTCCACGTCTCCCTATCCCTTGTGGCTCTTAGTATGTTTGCTCCTGTTGCTCCTGGCAACCCCCGTTCCGTCATCCACCTGATCAGGCCCTGCAAATATGTTATCTGCTGCCTTCCTCTGTCTCTCCTTCCTTCTATCTGTCCAGTCAGTATCAGGTTCTCCAGGCTCTCCTTCCTCATTGCATGTCCCAGGAACTTCAGTTGTCGCTTCCTGATGCTCAGCATCAATTTCCTTTTTGTTGCCATTCTTTCTAACACTTCGTCGTTGCTTGTATGCTCAGTCCACGATATCCGTAGCATCCTTCTGTAGAACCACATTTCGGCCGCTTATCAAGTTGAATTAAAAAAAAAAAACTGAGTTATCAAAAAGGCATAGTATGTGGAATTAGAAAATTCTACCCTTGTGGACTAAATAAAAAATTTTTATTCGAAATTATAACAAATGTCACCTGAAGAAGGTCAGAGTGTAAAGTGTCTGAAATGATATGAAAAGAAGTCGTAGTATGTCTACTATAGGTAATGGATTTATGACAAAAAAACAGTCTTGTACTGGACATTGAAATTCATACACTATATTAATCATTGCTAATTTAGATTTGATGGGGTTATTTTGGTAAGAAATGTGACAGTAAGGATGAGAACAACATTCCAAAAATAAATTATAAGGTCCCACTATGTATCTTATCCAGACAAAATTAAAAAGTAACATGTCTAGATCCAAGCCATCCTGCCCCCTTTCGTAACCCAAATATTAAATCTCCATGGTTGCATAATTCTCATTTTTGATTAAACAATACTGACACATTTAAAGCATTTTCTCTAACTACCACTCCCTAATTTTCTAAATAACCATGAATTCATCTTATCTTTTAAAAGAAATCATTTTCACCATTCATTTTAACATATCACCTGAAGAACAGTATTGTTCTGAAACATGAAAATTTTTGTGTAGTGATATTATGCTTTTGTAAACCATTGTAATAACAAAATTACTATAGACAATGAATGTCTATTATGTTTAATCATGAGCCGTTCTAAACATCGTATTTTTGCTTTAATTTCAGTTGAAAATAAAGACAAAAATTCTCCAACATTTGGATAATTATTTATTGGTTTTCTTCTAAGCTTTCGGCTCACATGAGCCATCTTCAGAGAGGTTGTTTAGACTGAAATATTATAACATCCACCATCACCGACGATTTTATTTTGTGTTGACATAAAACTCCGCTTGGCAACGGCAATAGTTACCAAAAATAATAAACGCAGTTCTTAAATTTGCGATGCAGTTTTATGACATCACACCGCGTGATAGTGCGAAATGACAACAAAACCATGTAGTCAAATGCAATGTAATATGTTATTTCTGGTTTTAAAGTTGATTTTATTGAATGTTGGTTGTTTACATTTGATGTACATGGCCTCCAATATCTGCAGGTTCCTCTTACTGTGTGTATGAGTAAGGATCACCGTATTGTTGACCAAAATCTGTCTGATATTACCTACATGTTTATGTTTTTTAGAGAAATGTTGTTTAATAGTACTCTGATCAAAAAGATGACATGTAAGTCTATGGGAGAGCGTTGTTGTAGTAAAACCAATATATGTACTAGGTTTTTTATTAGTATCAGAGATGCAATCTCTGAATGGGCATGTAAATTGGTACACTACATTGGTTTTTTGTAGAGAATTTAGTTTAGTGCTTGTTGGGTTATTATAGACTATGAGTTCAATTGTTTTAAACTTTTTATAATATATAATGAGTTTAATTTGATTATTACTTTCCACTAGTTTAACATTTCTACGTATTATGTTTTTGATAGTTTTTTCATCTTGTTTATAATTATTATGTATTTGGTTGCAATAGTATAAGTTAATAGTGTTATGTTTATTTTGATGTAAACCATTATCATTAATATTATCATTATTGTTAGAGCTATTGTTAATTTTGTTGAGATACATTTTAATTTGTTGATCAATAACGGAGTTAGAAAATCCATTATTGACTAGTGTTTGCTTAATGTTGTGTAATTCTTTATAAAATATAGATTTGGAAGAAGATATCATTTGTGTGCGTTGAAGTAAGTTTTTTTATAACAGCTAACTTATATCGTTGGGGGCATTCACTATTATAATTAAGAAGACACGAATTTATGCTAGTTGGTTTCCTATATAGAGAAGTAGTAAATTTATGTGTGCTAGAATCAATGATGAGCTGGGATACTGTGAAACAGGTCTGTCTGCGGATGCCTATTTACGTTCTCACACCCTGAATGAGCACTCTAAAAGAATGGCAGACTTTGAAAAAATAGTAGCTACTCTAGCATCTACGCATTGTTCATTCAGTAATGAATTAGAACACTAACTGCTGGTGTATGTTTACATGGTATATCACACGCTAAAAGTCCGCCTCCTTCTACCAAGTGCCCATAACTCAGAGATAGAATTGTTGACTGACGTCAATTTGGTTGGGTTTCAATCCTGAGTAAAAGTAATCGGATGTCTAACTGTACTGATGAACTGTGATACAGCAAAACAGATCTGTATGTGGATGACTATATAAGTATATATATAAAATGAAACAATGACATAAGGTAAAAACATGGTTTGAAAAATAATGATTCTCTCAAACATGTTTAGTTAAGGAATATATTCTGTTTATCAATTTTTGTAATTTAATTTTTCAAAATTCTGAATTAGGTGTTTTGTGTTATCAGTAAATTTGCCAAAGTTCATATTTATTTTTATTTTACATTATTTTCTTCTAAAGTACTTTTGAATGTTATAACATTCATTTTCAATTATTGCTCTGTATATCGTTATGCAAATGGTTTTAAATAATTATATATATAATGTGGAGAAGTTTGTCACTTAACTGAGTAGAGTTATGTCAACTTTGAATATATATATATAAGTGATTTGAAATAATGGATATATATTCCACAGTTTAAAAATTAATTTTTATAAAGTGTTCAATACAGATGTTGAGCAATTATAGATATATCATTATCATTGTTTTTAATAATAGCATACTGCAACTCAAAAGCTATCAAGTTTTGGTGCTCAATGCACGATCATCAGGTAGTAAAATGTGATTCAGTTATGGGTCATATATATATATATTGATAAGGAAATTTAAAATAAAAAAAATGAAAAAAATGCTACCATATTATTTGAATAAAGTGCTGTGGGAGACTATTATGTCTCAGAAGATTTGTGTGTGTAGACCAACCAATATTTAAACATTAAAGTGCAACACTGTAGCAAGCTGACAAGTGTCAGTGAGTGTTAGTTTAAATAAGTATTGAACAAATATATAGCCAATATATTGTTTAAATGTGACTAGAATGAAATTAAAACAATAAAATAACTGTGTTAATAAGTGTGGTTAATAAAAAAATAATTTTAATGTAAAGAAATAGACGTCAAGTCATTAAGTTATATTTAGAGTTAACAGGTAGTGAAAGTAAGCATAAACAGTGGTGTGACAGATAATTAAGGTCAAGTTTAAGGTATATATAAATAACTAAAAGGGGTAGGATTATAGATTATAGCATATAGTAAACAGTTTGAGATAATCTTAGATATATTTAAGAGTGTGAATGGTGGCAGTAAGTAGGTATTTCATTACGTTGGTTTAATAAGTTAGTTTACGGGAATTTAATTATTTGAATTTTTTCTTGTAATTGAAGAGAAAATTTTTCATGTAATGTTTTAAATGTTCCAGCTTTCGTTAAAATTTTCCATTTTACTGTCAGTTAAGTGCCATACGTGATACATGCTTGGGCGATCATGTCTCGAAAGAGACATGACTGACTGGGCAGAAGATTATCCCACAGTAGGTTGCCATTGCTTTCTGCGGTAGACTGGTTGCCGACCAAGGCTAAAGAACCCAATCTGTCCTGTTATTTAATCCATAATTGGAAGGAATAGATGGATTAATACCTTTCCCAAGGGTATGTATTATTAGTATTTTTCATTGCCAATAGTATTTGGAAAGTTGAGTTACTATAGATTTTATTATTTAAAGGATAGTTTATGCCGATACAATCATGACTTAAAAGTGTTTTTAGTACTTCCAATATAATGTTTGATTAAAGTAGGATTTTCTGTAGTGGAAATGGTAAGTTACCATAGAATCGGTAATACAAATCTATTTTATTAATTTTGAGTTTGACAATTGCAAGTATTAGTATTATTATCGTTATTTATAATAGGGTGGTTTTGACTGCTAATTTTGTTACATTGTTTTAGGATTCTATTGTCATGTATTTTGTATTATCATTTCAAGATTATCAGAGCAGCTATAACTAAGTTTCAGTGTATTCTTATTAAAAGTTTTGCTATGTGAGAAGTGTTTCTGTACTAGGTTAAGGAATTTATTGCTTAACTTGCTACCATCTGCCCATGCATTGAGTATTGCTGCCATATCTGGTCGGGTGCTCCTGCTATCCACTTAGGTGTCCTCAACCAAATCCAACGAAGAATCTGTAATGTGATCGATCCCAACTTGGCAGCTAGGATGCAGTCGCTTTCTCACTGACATAGTGTGGCTTCCCTGTGTCTTTTCTACAAATACTTTCACGGCTTCTGCTTCGATGGACTTAGCTCACTGGTACCCCCTATACATGAATTTCCTCGAGCCACAAGATTAGCAACTAGGTCCCACCTCTTTTACTGTGAAACCAATAAATTGTAAACGCAAATTCTACTCCATCAGCTTCTTTTCTTGCACTTCCCGCCTGTGGAATTCTCTTCTGCATACTTGCTTTCCCGACAGCTACAATCTTCAAGAATTTAAATGTAAAGTTAATAGTCATTTCTTGTTTCACAAACTTACATCCTCTCTCTCATGCTTTTTTCTTCGTCCACTCCACTCTCATCAGTATTCTCTTCCTTCTCCTCTCTTCCTGATACCCCCTGCAACCTCCCACTTCTCACAACATTCCTCCTATGTAACCCCTGCACAACAGTGGCAGTAAAATGCTTAGCTTGGGGTGACATGATTATAAAAAAAAAGTACTAACCAGTTGGTTAAATGGTGGTGTGTATCAAATTATTTTCCTATTTCTATTATGTTTGGTACAATTATTTTTTAGCTTATAATATTTAATGTCATTGCATTTATAGCCGTTGTTTTTTAGGGCAGTTTTGTAATATTGACTGAGTTTATAAAAAATTCCCTCAGTTGAGGTATTGTTTATTTTGAGTTTGAGTTTTGTTTAATGGCATATCAACCTCTGTCAAAAAAGTTGGGGTTTTAAGGTATTTTTTTTAATGTTCAGTTATAATGAGAAGGTTGATTTAATCAGATTTTGATGAAAACAATTTTATTTTTTGTATTCTAGAAAACTGAAGATATCTTCTAGTTTTGTATTAAAAAATGTAATGCTGGTAATAAGTTTTTCTTTCAAAAATGTATTATGGCAATAAATTTTTTTCCCCTTAAATGTATATTTTTCTATAAAGTCTATTTTCACATATATATTTCTATAAAAGTGTATTTTTATACTTTCATAGTGTTTGGACCTCAGTTTTGAAGATTAACTATTTGCCCATAGCTGGGACCCTAACAGGTGCTACCATTCTGGGTCAGGGTGGACCTGGGAACAACAGCATTTAAGAGGTGGTTCCATGCTCCTCACAACCTCCCAATCAGAGGCCTTGCTGCCGGATGTAGTTTACTGTTGTACCCAGGACCTGTTTATTTTGTGTTCAACAGAGTATGGTATGTGTTTAATAATAGGTGGTGAGTGATTTGATTTAGGATGTATGAAGATAGGGTTAGCATTATATTTTACATTGGGTGAGTATGCATCATCATCACTATCTAGAATAACATCTAGGAAGTCAATTACTTTAAGACTAAAGTTTTTCATTAGTCTGTGTATTAATGTACAAATTTAATGCCAAAAAAGTTGGGGTTTTATGGTATTTTTTTTATGTTCAGTTATAATGAGAAGGTTGATTTAATCAGATTTTGATGAAAACAATTTTATTTTTTGTATTTTAGAAAACTGAAGATATCTTCTAGTTTTGTATTAAAAAATGTAATGCTGGTAATAAGTTTTTCTTTCAAAAATGTATTATGGCAATAAATTTTTTTCCCCTTAAATGTATATTTTTCTATAAAGTCTATTTTCACATATATATTTCTATAAAAGTGTATTTTTATACTTTCATAGTGTTTGGACCTCAGTTTTGGGGATTAACTATTTGCCTATAGCTGGGACCCTAACAGGTGCTACCATTCTGGTTCAGGGTAGACCTGGGAACAACAGTATTTAAGAGGTGGTTCCATGCTCCTCACAACCTCCCAATCAGAGGCCTTGCTGCCGGATGTAGTTTACTGTTGTACCCAGGACCTGTTTATTTTGTGTTCAACAGAGTATGGTATGTGTTTAATAATAGGTGGTGAGTGATTTGATTTAGGATGTATGAAGATAGGGTTAGCATTATATTTTACATTGGGTGAGTATGCATCATCATCACTATCTAGAATAACATCTAGGAAGTCAATTACTTTAAGACTAAAGTTTTTCATTAGTCTATGTATTAATTTACAAATTCTATTTCACAGTTTATATAAAATTATAGACAATCATGAGAGCACTGACTCTATATAAGCCAATATCAGCTATATTAACATAACTACGTGCAGATAGATTGTACAAAATAAATAGACCTACGAGAAACAAAAAATACTGGCTACAAATCTGTTCAATACTTATTTAAACTGACACAGACTGACACTTCCTATCATTTCACCACAATGTTGCCCTTTAATGTCTTAATATTCATTGGTCTACACCCACAAATCTAAGACATAAGAACCTCTCACACCACTTCATTCAACTAATATGGTAACCTTTTTTTATTTTGATTATATATATATATATATATATATATATATATATATATATATATACACTATAGTCATCCGCAGACAGATCTGTTTTGCTGTATTACAGCTCATCAGTACAGCTTAGACTCCATTCGCTTCCTAACCCAGGATTGAAACCCAACTGAATCGGTGTCAGTCAGCGATTCTACCCCTAGGCTATGAGCGTCCAGCCGAAGAAGGCAGGCTTTTTAGTGCGTATAAACACGCCCAATAGCTAGAGTGATCCAATTCATTATCGAATGAGCGATGCGTATATGCCGGAGTAGCTACTGTTTTCCAAGTCTCCCATTCTTCCAGAGTGCTCAATCAGGGTGTGAGAGCGTAAATACTATATATAAATTAAAAATGCAAAATGTTTTTATCATAACCACTTATAATAAAAATATTACAATATATTGCATAATATATATATATATATATATATATGTAGATACACACACACATGGGAAAACAATATCAATTGTTATTTATCAGAATAATTTTATGAAAATATATGACAAAGTGGAAAAAGATTTTTCATGTCAAACATGGGATATTTAATAAGAAAAGAGGTGGAAACATGTTGCTAATGTAGTTTCCATAGTAAATAGACTTTTTATTGTTGTTTTTTTTTATGTGGTGGAGTTGTTAACTCCATACGCAAACCGTTTTGAGTCATACTTCTTTTGGACTGATTGCCAACCAAGACTAGAGAGATCAGTCAGCCCTGCTATTTAACTTTTAGCTTAGAGGGGAGAAGAGAGATTAATATCTTTCAAAAGGTATATGTGCAAAGGTGAACAGAATGACTTCGGGGAGAATTTGATCTCAATATGTGAATAGCATTTTCTGTTCTGATAACCACCATACTATGAACATTTCTAGATGCATGTGCACTGAGGGCACTATTTATTTTATTTACACATGGATCAGCACCTCTGCAGATCAGAGCATGTGTATTCTGCTTTAAATTTCCTGTATCTGTGAAAATTATATATATAAACATAATTTTTGTTTTCAATTGGTTTCACTCCTTGTAAGGCAGAAAGCCAATAATGTATACTTTCAATGTGTACACTCTTTAAATTTTTCGGAGGAACAAGAGCAATTGTCAATTTTCTGCAGAAACAAGAGCAATTATCCTTTGGATGGTGAATGTTGTGCAGAGAGCATTGTCTTTACTGCTAAAGTCAGTAATAATAGAAATTTCAAGAGAGTATACATTGGTTGCACTTAAAGACCATTCAAGAAATGGTTTTCCAACAATACTTCATCCTTCAGATTGGAGAGCCACAGAAGTGATACCAGCTTGCAGATTGTGTGTGGAGATTCAAAGAGCACTATGGCAAAAGTCCTAGTGTGAGGTAGAACATATTGAGAAAAGTTAAAGCTGGCAGGAATCGTGGTAACTGTTGTAGGCTGCACCAGGAAGAAAAGTTAGCTATTGTGGCGTATAAGAACAGAAATTGGTTACTGAATGAAAGAATGGAGGTTATGGCTAATGTAGGCATTTGAAAAGGATCTCTTGGGTATTTACGAACCCAGTCAAACACTACAATTTTTTTTTTCTGCTGGCATAGGATGAGTCATGTTTCTGTCTCCTACTACTTTTACCTAGTGTTCATGTATATTTTGAGTGATATCTTGGCCTTTCCCCTTCTGCATCTGGGTAGCTTAGTGTGGCAGCTTATATATATATATATATATATATATATATATATATATATATATATATAAAGGAAAACTCAACACATCATTTAGAGTGGTTATAAATTATAATTAATTTCTATGAACTAAATTAGCTTATTTTATCAGATCACACTATATTTGTTCCATTCAGTACAAATATTTTGCCAGAAAATGAAATGAAAATTAAGTAACATGAGCCAGAACAGAAATTTGGGCCTAATCTTGGTTAAGAATCATTAAGGCCAGGTGAGGAAAGTTCATTTGGCCATAAAATTATTACACACTACTCACAAGCACATGAATATGTATACACATATAACCCTACATATGTCCATACTTACACATATGTACATACAAATGCATCTGTATGTACACTTACATATACACACATCCATCCATAACCACATATATAGTGTTTGCACACTCACATACATATTTATGAGGACTGGACTTCTACTTGTATAAATAATATTAACACATATTTACGCAAATATCCTAACAAATCTCATATATACTCAGAAAATATGCATATATATATATATATATATATATACACACACATATCTCCATACACATAACTACCTATATGTATGTACAAACAAATGTGTCGATGTGTAAACCTACTTATATATATATATATATATATATACATACACACACACATCCATCCATCCATCCATCCATATTCACATGTAACTATTGTGTTCACACACTCACATACATATTTATGAAGACCAGACTTATACACATTTAAATAATACTAACACACATTTATGCAAGTATGCTAACAAACCTCACATATACTCAGAAAATATGCCTATATTTACACACATATACCTATATCTCTGACTTCATATACACACTTCTGACTGTATATACACATATATTATATATATATACAAACTTTTCTATGTATACATATAAATTTCTAATCTCGGCACACTCTCACCTTTCTCCATCCATGTAGTCGCTTATAAAAACTCATACGTGTATATACAAGAAGAATGCTAACATGTATACACGTATGTCTACTTTTCCTTCCAAATGAGGGGGCATACTTTAAATTACATACATCATAAAAAAAATGATATATACACCTACCATCATATATCATTTGGATTCCGATGCCAACATGCACATAAATAAGTATACTGATTAATTCAGGAGGTTTCAATCAATTATATTCTTAAAACAAAATTAGCTGCAACATACATATAATTAGAGATAAGGCCAAAATCTCTGTTCTGGATCAGGTTACTTGATTTCCATTTCATTTTAAAAGAAATGTTTATTTCCGAAAAATATTTGTACTGATTGGAACGAATATAGTGTGGTCTGAATAAATGAGCTAATTTAGTTCAGAGGAATGAATTATAATTTATAACCAATCTAAATGATGTGTTGAGTTTTCCTTTATAAATATCATATTGCTCTGGATAACATCCATTGAGCTCTTTTTATAGATATAACACTTGATATTAAGTAAATCTTGTTGGATTATCCTCGCCATTCACAGACTTGACATCATTACCTATATAATCTAAATCTAAACTTCTTTATAAATGGAACTTTGTGTGTGTCCGTTACCTAAAGACTCCGAAACGGCCGAACCGATTTTCTTGAAAATTTACAGTTGTACTATAAGCAACTGTGAGTGTTCTTAGCTAGGTTTTGTGTCGAGGTATCCCCGATAAATATCAAAAATCAAAAAAATTGGGTTATAGAAGGAGTGGTCCGATTTTAATCAAATTTGATGCACTCATAGACAAAGACATAAGAAACGATATTCAGAAGTTTCAAGGTTGCAGTTCTTACAATAGTGCAGAAAATCGATAATATATATATATATATATATATATATATATATATATATAAAAGGCAAGATGTTTGTGTGTGTGTGTGTCTGTTTATCTGCCTGTATGTCTATTTTTTCAGCCCTTTTATTTCAGTTTTTGCTTCGGGTTTGGCTAGGTCGGCATAATTGTAGTTCTTAGTCTCTGCCATGATACCATTTACTCAAAGGATTTATTTAGCCTTCAAAATTCAGTTTACGACAAAAAAAAAACTTATTTGATATTGATACCAGGAAATCAAAATTTGACTTACATCCATTCATTTTTCTTTCAGTCTACAGTTTTGCTTTAACTGGCAACAACTATTGCTTTTTAGTCTTTTGTGCCAATGTCCAAACAGTCTGAGCTCCAGGACCATGGATTAGTTTTAAAGCTTTCATTACACCCGAGCAACGCCAGGCTATACTAGTGTATATATATATATATATATATACACACACACACACACACACACACAAAGAAATGCTGATAAGTGCACATCCTGCATCCCTGATGTATAAAAATTTTAAAGGTTGCAGTAACTTTTCCATCTGTGTTTCAAGGACACAACTAAAAATTCCACATATTCTTTCAAATAATTTTTACTAGTTCTTCCTTTTTCTTTCATTTACTTTCCTTCCTTCATTCTTTCACTTATGCTTTTTCTTTCTTTTTTTCTTTTATTTATTCCCTTTTACTAGTTCTTCTTCTCACACTTTTCTTTTTTCACTAGTTCTTCCTTTCTTTCACTATTTCGTTCTTTCTTTTCCACTTACTTTTTTCTTTCTTTCATTTTTATTAGTTCTTCCTTTCTTTCACTTACCACTTTCTTTTCTTTTTTCCCTTACCACTTTCCTTTATGCTTTCCTCCTTTCATTTTTTACTAGTTCTACCTTTCTTTCACTCTTTCCTTCATTTTTTGCTATTTCTTCCTTTCTTTCACTTACACTTTCTTTCTTTCATTGTGCCATGCAATATTTGGGTGGTATGAAATCTAGTGCCTGGTCAAGTGCTCTTTTTTACATGTTAGGAAGAACACATTTTTTCTATGGACATTTCTCGAAATACACAGGTTGATGGATGTAAAAAAAAAATGCACAGGTTGATGGATGTAAAAAAAAAAAAAAAAATGCACAGGTTCATGGATATAAAAAAATGCACAGGTTGATGGATGTAAAAAACACTGTGGAACAAATGAAAATAAAAATGGGCATCTCTTTCAAATAAAAATATCCACTATATTAATATTTGAAGTAATCAGTTGAGTGCCATACTTGATACACACTTTGGGCGATCATGTCTTCAAAATAGACATGATTGACTGGGCAGAAGATTATCCCGCAGTAGGTTGCCATTGCTTTCTGCGGTATACCCAATCTGTCCTATTATTTAACCCATAACTGGAGGGCAGAGATGGATTAATACCTTTCCGAAGGGTATTTGTCCGTAAGTGAAAATATATATATATATATATATATATAATGAAAACAGAAATAGGGTTTGTTCCAATGAGAGAAACTGGTACAGGTAAAAAAAGCATGAGAAGCTGTTAATGTTTTGTTAAAGTGTAGATTTATTATTATTATTATTATTAATATTATATATCTTTTGTGTCCATAATTATATGGACATAATTACTATGATCCATTTGTCTTTCTGATGGCTGAAAACACTGTGTATATATAGATAAGTGGTTGATGAACAGGTCAGAAAGTTAATATGTATACGTGTTTGTTTGCTGGGTATTTTCACACCGGCTTGTTAATTTTTTCTCAGTTTTGAGAATTGCTCATTTTTCATTGATTAGAAAATTTTTTTACCTTGACTCATGAAATTTGCTTTCATCTTTTGTCTTCAAAATTGTTTTCAGCAATTTTGATCCAATTTTGTGTGTGTGCAATTCTGCTTTTTCGTGATAAAAATAATATGACATGGGTCATCAAGTTCCATTTGGTGTTTTTGTCTATCAGAAAGACAAACAATTCTTGATATGCAAAGTCATAAATCTATTTGCCTGAAGAGAGACAACTTTAAACTCGAAACACATGTTGTGACACATATAATTATGGACACAATGTATTATACAAAAGGTAAATGATATTAATAAGAATAAAAAATCTACGCTTAAACAAAACATTAAGGTTTCTTATACTTTTTACCTAATATATATATATATATATATATATATATATACACACACATAAAAGCAATACAGAACCACACACACACACACACATATATATCTCAGTCAGTTAAGTGCCATACATGATACATGCTTAGGCAATCATGTCATGAAAGGGATATGACTGACTGGGCAGAAGTTTTCCCACAGTAGGTTACCATTATTTTTTGTGGTAAACTGGTTGCCAACCCAATCTGTTCTGCTATTTAACCCATAGCTGAAGAGAAAAGAGATGGATTAATATATTTCCCAAGTGCATTTGTGCAGATGTGAATGCAATGAATTCAAACTCGGCTCTCCGACTTATTGTCCTGAGCTGGTATACACAGCAACAAATATACATATGGGATAAAAATATTATATAAAAAATATTGTCTAAAAATATTATTTAGGTGTTAATAAAACGATGCTCAGTGAAGTATAAAGAGAGCTATTAATTATGTATTAATAAATATACATATTATCCTGCGTCGGTGACATGACTGAGTTTCATGTGTCATACAATCATCAGGTGCATTTTACAAACTGACCGTTTAAAAAACTTGAATTTAAGATCACTTAAAATGTTAGAGTACTATTTTTTAATTTGTCAAGAGTAAAATTTAAATAGACAAAAATTAGACTGAAATAAAAAATAAAATTAAAATTTTAAATTTAAAAATTAAAATTATTAGAGTGCAGGGAGATGAATTCAAAAGTGCATAATTCATATTTATTAATAGTAATATTTGCAGCGAAAAGAAAGAAAGAAACGTAATGAGGAATCTGTATTGATCAGGATCTAAGAATTAACGTATTTTTTTTCTCTGGCAGCATGTGGTCATTAATTAATTTTTGGAAGTAGATTAGGGTTATTTATATGATTTATGATGACATGTTTTTCTAAAAGACATAAGTTACGTCTATCTTTTCTATTATAAGATTTGGTTTTAGCAACGATATTCCTGGTAATAATTTTCTTGTTTTATTAATTTCCAATAATATATGAATAAAGTGGTGCTTTTGCTGTATTTACTGTTGTTTAAAGACAACATATGATTATTGAAACAATATTTTCACTTATTTGCACTCAAATGTAGAATTTAACCTCATCATCTGAAAGGATGTGAGCTTTATAAATAATACTTTCAGATCCACATTGGCCATTTAATGGGCAGATCTTATATTTTCAGCAGCTACAATTAGTTTTAGAAGGGTCACTATTATTAGTAGTAGGGTGAGTGTTATTATTCAGGTGGGCCGAGTATTTATTTGATCTTATATTATGTTGTAAAATATATTTATCTATGCTCTTAATGCAACTATAACTAAGGCTTGGAACGAGAAATCGGGGAGCTGATTTTAAATTCCATTTGAATTCATTTACGCGCAATTACCCTTGGGAAAGGTATTAATCCGTCTCTTCCTTCCAGTTAAGGGTTAAATAACAGGACAGATTGGGTTCTATAGCCTTGGTCGGCAAACAGTCTACCGCAGAAAGCAATGGCAACCTACTGCGGGATAATCTTCTGCCCAGTCAGTCATGTCTCTTTCGAGACATGATCGCTCAAGCGTGTTTCACGTATGGCACTTAACTGACTGACTGAATGGTAGAAATGCTTGTGAATTAAATTTAGGAAATTTCCTAAATTTAATTCACAATTAAGAACATGGATAAATATATTTTGTGGAATTTTGGTAAATATATCTGTTAAATGAGATGTCACCGTTATTTTCATTTGAGCATAATTTAAATGACAATTTGTACATCACACCCTGTATAGACACAAATGCAACACACACAAAATAATAAGTAATGACTTACAGATCATCACTGGATTGCCACAAAATTTTCCCAGAGTCAGCATCACGTAAATTCATCCAGTGTCTGATGAGAAGTTAAGGCAAAAACTTTATCAGAAAAAAAATACAAAGGAGTGCATTTGATGGCCTAGAAAACTCACATAAAAATTCAGGCCATGAAAAAATTCTGATGAGCTGACCTTTTCTTTGTCATTGTTGTTACCTCAACCATTTTGCTAATGCACCCCTGGGGCCTTCCCATCTCAGTACCAAATTCAGTTCTACTCTTTCTTTAACCCCATTGATCAATATATATATATATATATATATATATATATATATATATATACATATTTTTGTGTATTTAAGCAGCAAGACATTGTATTTTAGACATGTCAGATTAAATAAATTGCAAACATTGTCTGTTTATTTTTAATAAAATTTGTTCATACTCATGGATAATCTTTCACATATTATAATTGAAAGATGTCAGAAATGAGCTATAACGTTGACAGACATTATTATCATTCATTTCTCAATGTACCCAAGTACTTTCAATCTCCTTCTGAAATCATTTTCAGGGGTGTGAGTTATGGTAACAAAAAATGACTGCAAGACAGTGTTACTAAAAATTACTGTAAGGTGAAAATGGCAACAAAGATGAGGACAACAGTCTGAACAATGTAAATAGTCTAAATAATTACAATACCTCATCTCAGAAATATTGACAAATACTGGTTTGTGGAACAGACTCACCCAATCACTATAATCTTGACCTCTTCAAATCTTGACCTCTTCAAATTATGTTTACTACATAACATTTTCTTACATTTTTTTACACTCAAAACACTACACAGTAACCCTCTGCTTCCTTGAGTGGCTCTTGAGCCTTGTACTGGGTGAATATTAATATATGCACCCCTACAACACCTACGAATCAATTCACAGGACAAATTTGAATCTCTAACCTAGTTAGTCAATTAGATACCTAGAAAGACAAATCTGATGTTTTTCAAAAAACAGTTGGGTGATGAGCTAGCTACTCCACCCCATCAACAAAACCTACTTACTACAGAAATGACAACATCTAGCCTGGTGAGGCTGTGACATTATGCCTCACAAGGGAAGAGAAGGAGATACAAAATATATTTTTTAGCCTTAAAAAAAAAAAAAAAATAAATAAAAATATTCATACCAATTACTGATTTACCTGGCTTACATCCCTTAGATCTTTTTTTAAAAATATACTTTTTTTTTAACTGACCTAATATTCAGAATGTATCGGCAATGTTTATTCGTGTAAAATTTAAAAAGTGGAAACGTCAAGAAGAGTTCATAGGTCCAGTCAACAAATCTCTTCCATTTAACGTTGGGTTTTTAACAAAAAAAAAAAAAAAAGGGAACACAAATCCACCTCTCTTTTCCTCCCAGCTATGGGATAAAAATTTTAAATTAACTAACAGAACAGAGTGGGCTCTCAATCCTTGGATAGCAATAAATTTAAAAACTGATTAAATGGTTAAAAAAAAAAAAAAAAAAAAAAAAAAAAAAATCAAACGATTGGGCGTAACTGACGTTCGTTCTGAAAACAAACAAACAAACGTGGGGCTAATTAAGAATTAATTAACCCTATAAAGAAGAAATACAGGAAAAAATAAATGACACCTGAAAGAATTAATAATTTATTTTTTCTGCTTCCCTCATGAAGTTTGAAAAGATATTTTCCCTAAAACTGAAAGCATAGTGCATTTTTGTTTGTTTAAGATTTAAATTACGAAATAATAAAAATAATAAATAAAAATTTAATAAAAATAATAAATTACGAAATAAATAAAAACAAAAAAAATAATTAAAATTAAAAAAAAAAATCTCAGACGCTATTTTTCGTTTTATCTTTATTTTTTTCAAATCCAAAAAAGAGAAGTCGGAATATGAAACTACCTCAACAAAAAATAACATTTTACAGAAAAGAAAGATATAACGCAGGTGAAATCAGTGTTTGGTACGCAGAAATTGTTTGAAGCGCTAAACTAAACAAACCCGATCTCTTTCTTTTTTATTTTCAAATTTTAAAAGGACACAAAACCCCCACGTGTATATTAGGTAAGAAAAAAATTAATGCCGTTGGTTATTAAAAAATACATAAATAAAATAAAAATTAAGACGAAAAAGGATTGAATGTTGTGATGGTGATTAAAAAAAAATTGGTTACCATGTAAACAAAGAGAAAAAAACCCTAAAAAAAAAAAAAACAATTAAAAAAAGGTTTATACCGCATCTTACTTGAAACATCATTCAAATAAATTATTTCCTTAACAATATAAATTACTAATAATAAAAATAAAAGAGATTAAATCATTTTTTAACTTAAATCTACAACATCTAGTAAATTACAAACAGAACCCCCACTTTGTGGCCACCACCAGATCGGCGTCAAAAACGAGAAATTTCACTTAAAATTACTCATCCAAAAACAACATAACAACAATTTCATAATCATAAGGCAGTATGAGTTAAGTGGGATCGATTTGCAATATAAATTATATAGTAATTTGATCCCCGATTTAATGGACACTTTTTTTTCCAACTCTCCGTCGAACTCTAACTAAAAATAGTTATTATTGCTTTTTTTAAAATATAGAAAAGGATACAGTTTAAATCCACGCATGATGTCCTCGGCTCTGGACGGCATTTTTGGTTATATAAACAGTAAATTAAAATATATATATAAATAGATAGATTCTTAGAAGTCAGAGAAACAATATAAATCCGGAATGTTGTCTTCTTTGCTGCTTTGACAGTCGCCATACAATCACAAATTCAAAGCCAATAGTTTGGTATTTTTAAATCCCGAATTTTTGTGATTTTTAAAGAAAACAATGATTTCACTCATTTAATACTTTGAATAAAAAAATACATTAAATTTTAGATACTCTGAAAATAATTTTTGAAATAAAAATAAAAAAATTAAATTTGCTGTTTTTTGTTTTTTATTTTTTTCCGGTTAAAGCAGACCAAAATTAATTTACTTATCAGGGGAGGTCACTCTTATTATCAAAAATGTACTTTCAGGTAGTTGATTTAAGTGCCGCTTCGATGTGGCATAAGGCCGAAGGTATGGGGTACCCAGTGAGGATCAAACTCACTACTAGGTTGTAATAGGTCCTAGTGAGACAATTTTGCTAACCATTACACCACGTCGGGGTGCCCATGTACTTTTTCGGGTAGAAAAGAGTGCAGTACTCACTGTTATCAGTCCTCGGGTACTTCGACGTGGTAAATGGTGAGCAAGCTTGTCTTGCTAGATTAAAACGATTTCGACTGAGTCGTGATTTCGATCCTAACTGGGTGCCCCATACCATTGACCTTGTGCCACATTTAAGCTACGCTTAGAAAATCATTTAGGCACCTCGAGGCGGTGTAAGCGAGTTTGTCTCCAGAAACATCGCGATTGAGTAGTGAGTGAGTTCGATCCTCACTGGGTATCCCAAACTTTCGGCCTTGTGCCACGTCTAAGCTATGCTTAGAAAATCGCTATATAATATCAGTCCTTCGTTTCATTTTCTATGTACAGCGTCCCCTCAGGATATGATCGTTTACAGCTCTCCAAAACTTCCTATCCATTGTGGCCCTTATTTTTCTACTTTTGCTAAAGTCCCCACTTCCATATTTCGCCAGGCATTCACAGAAACTTGTTAGGTAGGTAACTCAATGACTTTCCCTATCACTCTTGTTCTCAGTACGACCTGTGAGGGTGTGGTGATACCGAGCAAAGCGAGGGACCGGATGTTTGTACTCTCAGGACCAGAAAGCATATGACCAAAACTGGTCTGTGCGCACCCGGCTCCACGCATATGTTTCGTCAGAAAACCAAAAATTAACTAAATATCAAATTCCTGTTCGCGAGCCTACGCGAATTTTATTTATCATCCAATGGGAAGCCCAGAATTAAATATGTGTGTGAGTTCCCAAATGACCTGCTGGGACCCACAAAGACGAAATGAAAAGCCGACACAGAAAGCATCGCAAGAGAGTTGAGAAAGACGATCATAATTAGCACATCCCTTGACATCATCAAGCTATCCACTATACTCTCCTCGCCTTTCCCTCTCACCTTCTTCTTCGCTGTACCCTGAGCTACTTACCCTACCAACGGACAGAGACATCAAAGACATTCCTAACTTACAACGCTCCCACATACATACGCGCAAACTCTCTTTTCAACATTTATTGCTATGAACATTTTCATATCCGTTGGACCCATACTAAAAAACCTTATTTTATTTGTAAAAGAATCTTAATTGATATCTGTGTATATATAAATGTTGTTTCTATACTCAATTTGATTTTCTTGTTTTATAACCCCTTTTATAACTTATAGTGGACTATCTACTAACGAGGCCAAATTCAGTTAATCTGTTTCAGCATCCGACTACGTTTCACTAGAACGGATAACCCACTGTAAGGGTTAAGTTTTCCAACCCTTCCTTTTTCGTTATGTTTCCAAAGGATTGCCTCTTTCTGATTCTGAGGATGTTTTCTTTTGGTTGGTATTTTCTTTAAGACTTCCTCTTTGCTTACTCACTATGAACAATCTATCTTGCCCTGTGTGAGTCAAATTCTCCAAGCCCTCTTTATTCATTATGTGTCCACTAAATTTCAGCTCTCTCTTTTTGATTCTGAGGATAAGTTTTCTTTTGGTTGCCATTTTCTTTACGATCTCTTGTGAGGAACGAAAAGACTTACCACCCACAAAGCGAATTTGCTTGGCGTGTCAGATCTTGTTGAAAGATCGTGACCACCATTAAAAGTGAAATAGATTATTCCGACTTCCGTGGTATCGCGTGCAGATATACAATAAAAAAATAAAAAAATAAGAATTCGAACCAGTTTGAGTTTATAAGATAAGAATTCCCCAGCGAATGAGAATTGAGTCTCGTATGTAAATATTAGTTGCCCCCGACGCAGGCATGAAAAGCGAGCCTGTGAGTTAGACGGCAGGAGAAAATGAAAAAAAATCTTTGGTTGGCGTGACGTCGAACGAACGAGAACGGGAGAAGATGGAAGAGGTCTAAATCTTCAAAGCAAGTACTTTAATCGATTTCAGGAATCGCAAACGACTGGCGACATAAATTACTACACTTCTTCATTGCTTGCTCACTATGTCCAGTCTCTCTTTGCCCCGTGTGTGTCAAGTTTTGTAAGCCAGCATTCCTTATTATGTGTGCAAGAAATTCCATCTCTCTCTTTCTGATTTTGAGGATAAGTTTTCTTTTTGTTTTCTTTGAGAATTCTTCGTTGCCCGTGAATACAGGACAATTTCCTTACAGACGAAGAAGCTTACTGGATTCAACAGAGATTTGGTTCTGCAGATTCTGAGAATACCATAGGCAGAACATGTGATTAACGAGAACTTTTTAAAGAGAACAGGGCTTGGGAAAAAAGAGGGTTTGGGGAATTTGACACTCACAAGACATATTTAAGGGAAGAAGGTAGAGGGAAACAGTAAGAGCACTGTCTAATGAGTTTATGAAAATGGATAGCAAAACAGGGTGTGGAACGACAAGGAATAAGAAGACATTGCTAAGAGATATAGAAGAATAAGAAGTTGTGGAGAGCCATCACTGCACACTTCCTACATTGACGCAGTACATGAGTGAAGAAAAAAGGGGTAGAGTTATAGCTTGAATAATTAAACGATTTTGTTATTATTTCCTAAGCTAAGTTTCGGGCTCAAGGCCACAAGTAAAGAGCACCCAGTGAGAACTGAACTCACTACTTAATAGTAAATGTTGTCCATTAGCCTACGTCGAGGTACTGATAGTGCGGCTTTGTTATCATTATTCTTTGTTTTGACAAAAGGTTATGGCAGCAATAATAATGGGGTTTGGGGCTTCTGCTATGAGTGCAGAGATTCTTGCTAAAATCCAGTGAAGACTCTGCAATGTTTTCGGTCCTGATCTGACATTTTGGCGTCAGTCGCTTTACCACTATCGTAATATAGATTGTGATCGTTCTATAAATATTTTCATGGTGATTGCTCTGGTGAGCTTGTAGTGAATATATGGGATATGAAACTAAGAATTAAAAACAACCTTCTTCTTCACTTTTACAAAAATTCACAATGACGTGTGAAATCCTGGTTTTTCGTAAAAAAAAAAGGATTGACCATGTGCTTAAACAAAAAGTCGAAACCGGGTTTCGCGAGTAGATGTTAAATTGGTTTTCTGACCAATGGGAGCGATTTGCAAGACTGAAAAGGACTTTGCGATCCAATGCGAAAAATCTGAATGACTATATAAATGATTTCGATCAGCGTCAGTCAGTCAGATGGAAGCAAGCGAGACGACAAGCTAAAATGTAACGGAAGAAACTTCAAGTCCGACTAGGACATTCGTGCTCTTTCTCCTTCTTTCTTGTGTGCTGATTCATTTTACTTCTTCTCCATTCAAAGACATTCCTACCAAACAAACACTCATACATACGTACGTACGCATAAACTCTTTCTAATAAATTACTACTACGAACATTTTCTACAACTCTTGATACCCTTAACTTTCTAATTGAACATTAATTTCTACTAATTCTTGTTATTCTATTCTTTTCATAAATTTTTATTTTAACATACAAAATGTATGTATTTATTCTTCCACTCTTCCACACAAATCCACACAATCTCCAACCAACACATTCCAATCGACAACCAGCTTCAAACTTTTGACGAAAACGTTCTGATAATTCTGATGATAATAACAAATAAATCTGTAAGCTGTGAGGATTTCGGTTATGTATGACACGAGACTGAATCAAAATATATTAACCATCTCCCAGCGGCTTCAAATACGGAATTAAAAGAAAATCTCTTCCCTCCCACCTTTTTTTTTTTTTTACAAATTTCACAATCCTGTGTGAAATCCTAATTTTGACCAATAGGAAAAAGAATTGGCCTCGTGATGGAAGAAAAAGATGAAGCCAAATTTCGCGATCCGATGTTAAATTAATTTTCTAACCAATAAATGGAGGCAATTTGCAAAACTGAGAGAGAAGTTAACAATCCAATGTGAAAAAATCTGTAGCTATAAAAACAGAGTCGGTCAGAAATAGAAGCGATATCAAAATGTAACAAAAAACTTCAAGCTACTGACCCGAGCATAAGGTCCCGACACACATCCGTTTTCCTTCTTCTCGAGTGCTAATTTTCCTTACCTCTTTTTCTTTGATCTCACAGTTCTCGCCGTCAACAAGGAAGAAGACAACAACAACAACAACAACAACAACAACAACAACAACATACTTCAATTGACTCCTAAAATTAGTAGTAGGCGTCCGTCGGTCAGGGTTGACCATGGGTAGTATCCTAGTTGTTTGCTTGACTGGAGCATCGGCGCCTGTGACTGTAGAAACCGATTCGGTAGTGACAATCTTTGTTGCAGAGGCTACATTTATGAGCTGTCATTTTGCTTCTTGCGAACCCGCCTCTCCATGGCGACTTGTGTTAGTTACTCCTCCCTTGACTGAAGTTGTTGGGCCAGGGTTCCTCTCCATTTGAACTGGTTGACTGCTACGCTCTATCATGACTCCGTGTTGATGCCCACAGCGTTCATATCGCGTTTTATGATGTCACGATACCGCAGTTGTGGACGCCCAGTGGGTCTTTTTCCAGAGGCCAGCTCTCCATACAGGAGATCTTTTGGAATGCGACCGTCTGGCATGCGGTAGACACGGCCTAGCCAGCGGAATTTGCGCTGTTTAAGTAGTGTGAACATGGTAGGCAGACCGGATTGAGACAGGACCTCATTGTTGGGCACCTTATCTGACCATTATATTCCCAATATACGTTCATATATATTCATGTCTCACTACGATATAGTAGTGTACTGATTACACAGGCAGGCATTGTATACTACCATCTTTGTCTTCACTGCCAGCTTGGAGTTCGCCCAAACACGTGTTGTGAGGCGCGCAAGGGTTGTGGCCGCCTTCCCAATTCTCTTGTCGAGCTCTATGTCGAGGGAGAGATTGTCAGTGCGCCAAGGTAGGTAAACTGATAGACCACATCCAGCTTATAGTCACTGATGGCGATAAACAATGATGCTGCGGTACCTTGACCCAGACGCTTGTTTTTTCAAGCTAATGGTCAGCCCGAAGTCTCTGCATGCCTGAGAGAAATGATCCATCAGTGTTTGAAGTTCATGCTGAGTGGGGGATACTAATGCCGTATCATCAGTAAACATGTCTCTGATAAGGACTCCTAAAATTAACGTCACAATAAGTATCATTTCCCTTTATCGCTTTACCTTTTCTTTTTCACTTTCTCGCCAGCTATAAAAAAAGAAAGGAACATAGACTTTATTCTGCATACACACATTCTATACCTCTAACTATAACTCTGGATTCACTTAAATACATACTACACTTTCTCTTTGAATACTTAATTTTTACAAATTGATGTTATTCTGTTCTGTTAATAAAATTCTTCTTTAACATACAAACGAAATATTTTATTCTTCCAACCTTTTTAATGACACAAGGCCAATTTAATGAATACTTACCCTTCTCCCTACTACAAGCTTTCCTCTTTGGTACCTCGACTGCATGAACTTAAGTTTAGTACTTGTGGTGATTACTCCCAGCTGATCTGCTAGGACGCCGTTAGGCGGTGTTGTTTAACTACTATAAAAGAACGAGATTATATTTCTCATTTCAATCTATCTTAGGTAGAAACACCAACAAAGGAATTTTATATATATTTTCCCCGAGTAACTTTCAAATTAATGCACACCCAAATTAATGTCATTTATTCCATTTGTTTTTATTGTACTGACCATGGGAAAATGCGCGCATGAAAAGTATTATTTTTAAGATTATATTAAACCTGGAAAAAAACAGGACAAGTTATTAAACCTGGAAAAGTAAAGGACAAGATATTCTACAAAATTCTCACTTAAAATATTGCATTCCAATTTTATTTTAGCTGTAATATTTTAAGTAAGAAATTTCTTACAATTTTGCACAATACATTATAAGGAGAAGATGTGGAGCATTATGAACATGTTTGAGACTATAAATAGATGATTGGGAGAGAGTATAGTGGGGGTTCGTTCTAGTGGAGAGTAGTTGTATGTTGTTGCAGATTAACGGAATTTGACCTTGTTGTAGATAGCCCACTATAAGTCATAAAAAGGTTAAAAATCAAGAAAAGCAAATTGAATTTAGAAACAACATTTTATATATACACATATCAATTTAGGTTTTTACAATTAAAGTAATCTTTTAAGTATGGGTCCAACGGACGTTAAAATGTTCATGGCAATAAAAGCTGAAATGAAAATTTGTGCGTAGGTATTGTGCGTTGTAAGTAAGGAATGTCTTTGATGTATCCGCTCCTTTGGCCAGTAAGTAGTTTTGAGACAGCGAAGAAGGAAAGGAGAGGGAAGGGCGGCGAGCATAGTAATTCGCTTGACTTCAGTCAAGGGAGATACTAATTACACTCCTCTCTCTCGAGTCTGTCTGTGTGTGTCTGTCTGGTGATGTTTTCTTTATCGGCTTTTTATTTCGTCTTTTTGGATCGCAGCAGATCATTTGGGAAGTCACATCCGTATTTGATTCTGGGTTTCCCATTGGCCGATAAATAAAGTTCGCGTAGGCTCGCGAACTGGAATTTGATATTTAATTAATTTTTAGTTTTCAACCGGAACATCTGTGTAACGCCCCAACGGCCGTCCTGAACAATTTTCTGCGACGGCCGTTCTCCACGCTGTGATGTTGCCAGGAGTTTGTTGAAAATGTCGGCCGAACAGCTGGGGGTACAAGATTGACTATAAGGAACGAACTTCCACAACATGGATGAGTTGAAAAGGATGCTTTATTCGTTTAGAGTTAGCCTTGTCGGTTGGGGCAGGCGAATGTGACACACAGCTCTAACTCTAATTAATGGAGATCAACAAATCCAAACTGAACGAAACAAGAGGAACGGAGAATCTTCCTTCAAGCTCGCCCCCGGCGGGACTTCTTCACTTAACTCTACTTAACTCGTCTTAACTGACTGACTCGGAAAATATACCTGAATTTATTTAAAATTGACCGGAAACCCGGAAATCCGGAAATGCTTTAGACCACCGGTGACAAACACCGGCGACTGTAAGTCTGAAATTTCAGTTATCTTTTTTTTTTTTATCTTAATAAGGCTTCCGCCGGAAAAGGCTTAATGTGAGGTCAAGATACAGTAAAGGACAGCCTTTGACCGGGTCAGACCACCGGTGACAAACACCGGCGACTGTAAGTCTGAAATTTCAGTTATCTTTTTTTTTGTTTATCTTAATAAGGCTTCCGACGGAAAAGGCTTAATGTGAGGTCAAGATACAGTAAGGTCAGCCTTTGACCGGGTCAGACCACCGGTGACAAACACCGGCGACTGTAAGTCTAAAATTTCAGTTATCTTTTTTTTTGTTTATCTTAATAAGGCTTCCGCCGGAAAAGGCTTAATGTGTGGTCAAGATACAGTAAAGGACAGCCTTTGACCGGGTCATAGAAAACCTACCTGCTGAAGTTGCACTTATCTCATTAAATCACTGAGTCAAACATTTACCGGAGGACAATTTTCCTCATAAAAGAAAAAGCGTTTATTTATTTTTTTTCTCTTCTTTTTCACTTTTGTTAGATATGTTTTTAAACTATTTTCTATTCTAATCTATTTTCTATTTTAATCTATTATAATAAAATACATATATGCCTAGTTATCGTATCACATCTGCGTGGAGCCGGGGTGCGCAACGACTAGTTTTGGTCATTTGCTTTCTGGTCGCGAGAGTACAAATATCCGGTCCCTCACTTTGCTCGGTATCACCACAAGATATGACCGTGTATGATATAAAAAAAATAAAGGTTGATGTGGACAGACATGACCCCCTTGTTTTCTGCTTACTTTTTTACGCAGAAGACTGACCGAAGCCTTGAGGGTCTGAATAGAGGAAAGTGGAACCCATCTAGAGAGTCTCAGTTCATAAATTGCACAACAGGGATTGGGAGTGATATATAAGGACAACACTTGAGCTAGAGAGACACGATTAATTAGAAGGAGATATTAATGAACAACTCGGACATTCACCAGTTTGTAAACCATCGTCAAACATCACGTTCACTGCTTTACCCATGGTTGGGCGGGGGAGAAGAAATTTTCGACTAAAACGCACAGTGGAATTTGAACAGTCTAACACCCAGTTTGGAGTGGAACGAACTGACATTTCACTGAGTTGAGACAAACGACACCCAGTGGGACTGAAACATGGAAAGAAGAAAGGCTTTATATCTGAAAGAGGGAGAAAGAACGGGAAGATACAAAATAGGGTTTTAAAAAATGGTTGCAAAAAAAATAAAAAAAATAAATAACAACAAAAAACAGTGGTTTTTGCGAGGAAGCAGTAAAAGTTCATTCGGTTAACAATTCTCATTTTTTGATGCGACGTCAGAATATATTCGTCTTCAGGTTGAAGAGGGATTCTGTTTGCAACTGTTGGGACATCCTCGATTTTTATGCTGTCTTCTTGGTCGTTCCTTTTTCGGACACCATGTGGCTGCTGGTTGAGTTTTTTTGTCTGTGTTGACTCGTCTGTGTCGCAGGAAAAAAACAAAAACAAAACAATGAAATTGACTGCTTCCTTCCAAGCCGGTAATCACGAAACTCCTGCCAAGGGAGACAACTCATTAATTTATAAAATATTTCTTATAGAATTTCTGTCTCTTTTTTTTACTTACTCTTTGTTTTTTTACTTGTTTTTCTTCCTTTTCCATTTTTTCAATAGGTGTAGTTAGGTTCGCCTATCTTCCGGTTCACAAATCCTTGCAGTCTATTGAGCAAAAATAGGGATTAATTTTGAGTTTCCTTTTTCTGCTTCCTTCTAAAATAAAAATTTTCTGATTCTCTTTCATTCCAATAAACGCCTTGTGTTTTTGTGTCATTATCGCCTCGTTTGAGGTGAAGCGATTTAAAAAAAAGAAGAAAAAACGTCACTTAGCAATTTCTTTAAAATAAACAACAAATTCCTGGCACAGATTCATAGTTTATTTTATTCATTTATCTTCTAATCTAAATTGTGTCGTGGTAGATTTAATTCAAGGGAGGCAACTCTATAGCTAAATATTATGAGTTACTTTTCTTGAATATTTTTTAAAAAACTTTTTATGTCCGTTGTGGTGCAGTAGATATCGTCTCGCAACGGGAAATTTCGGAATTTAGAACGGCTCATGATTAAACATAATAGACATTCATTGTCTCTTATATTTAACAGCATATGTTTAGAAAATTACTTGCTGCCTCGATACACTAAATTTAAGTTACATGATGCCGCAGCATTAAATGATCCAAACACTAAGAAATTTCAATGGAACCTCATTTAAACGTCAAATATCCAAATGTTGGAGAATTTTTGTCTTTATTTTCAACTGAAATTAAAGCAAAAATACGACGTTTAGAACGGCTCATGATTAAACATAATAGACATTCATTATCTCTTATATTTAGCAGCATATGTTTAGAATATATATATATATATATATATATATATATATATATATATATATATATATATATAACCCCAAACAATCAAAGAGACAGAAATTTCAGTGTTACTGCTATTGGTTGTGTCCCTAGTCATTTTTAAATTGTTTTACTATTTAAAATTTTCTTGTACAGACTATCGAGTATTCTTTTCTTGCTCTCTTAAGATATATTTCTTTGTGTTTATTTTTTAGCCCATTTTTAAAAAACATTTTTTTTATAAATCTTTATATATATATATAAAACGGGTGTGCATTGTGATGCAGGAGATATCCGCTTGAGACGAGAAATCGGAGAGCCGGGTTCGAATTTCAGTTAAATTCCTTACATTCACTTAAGCGCAAATACCATTGTGAAATCCGTCTCTTCCCTTCAGTTATGGGTTAAGTAATAGGACAGATTGGGTTCTATAGCCTTGTCTGGCAACCAGTCTACCATAGAAAGCAATGGCAACCTATTGTGGGATAATCTTCTGCCCAGTTAGTCATGTCTCCTACAACTTAAAGATTATCGAAATCATCAGAAGGTTGAAAGGTTAGACGAATAAAAGTATTTCATTCGTATCACGTATGGCACTTAACTTGACTGACTGACTAACGTATCAAATATCTGGAAGACATCCTGTCAGATCACCATGCTATGACGGGATCTAGGAGTGGGAGTATACACAATTTGTAAGATACACAAACTACTTACATGCTTGCAAGCTGGAATAGAACGGTTTTATACTATTGACGTCAAATTTTTACACTTTCTGAATGTACAGATTATTTATTTAGAGTACTTCTAAAATCTGGGGGTTTATTTTTAATAAAGTTATATGGGGGTTCGTAACAATATATATAGTGTTAAATTGTAATGATTCTAAATGCCAAAATTGCTAATTTTTTTTTCAGAAGTTTACTGGTAAAAAAGCATTCTTAGTGAGCAGGATTGTTTTTATTTTTGTTAAAGTGGTCGCTATCAAGCTAGATGGCATTAATTTAATCGGTGGGCGATTTCAACTGCTGAGTGGACGATGAGCAGCTGAACGAAAAATTGGTGCACGATTGGAAATTTTTGTGTGCGATGTAGAATTTCAGTATTAAAAATGTTTTTTTCAACAGATGCTATTCGAAAAAAAAATATTCAAATGAGATATGCAAATAATCTGGATAAAAAAGTAAAGAAAAAGTACAGGAATAACTAGTTAGCATTTTTAGAAAAGGTATAAATATACCCCGAAAATAACGAATATTTTATTTCTATAGCTTTGAGAAGGCTCATTAGTTATTCAGACGGAATATCATATTTTTCGGATATAAAACGGATGAGGGAAGACCAAAGAAAACAAAAAATAGTTTACTATTTGCTATTAGTATATTCTATATGGAAGTAGAGAGAAGGTCGAATGTTTATTAAATTGGCCATGAATCAAACATAACCAAACACCTACATCTTAAAGATTATCGGAATCATCAGAAGGTTGAAAGGTTGGATGAATAAAAGTATTTCGTTTGTATGTTAAAGTATAATTCTATTAACAGAAAAGAATAACATCAATTGTAAGAGTTAATTGTTCAATGAGAAAGTGTAGTAAGGTGTTAAGTGAATTCAGAGCTTGTAGTTGTAGGTAGCATTCTGGTTGTAAGTAGTGAATGTGTTTATGCAGAATTATCAGGATTACTCATAAAATCTGTGTTCCTTTCCTTTTTTATGACCGACGAGAAAGTGAAAAGGAAGGTAAAGCAATAAAGGAAAATTGTACTTATCGGAGTTAATTTTCAGAAGTTAGTTGAAGTGTATTGTTGTTGTTGTTGTTGTCTTCTTCTTTATAGAGGCGAGAATGGTGAGATCAAAGAAGAGATAAAGGAAATTAGCACAAGAAAAATAGAAGAACGAATGTGTGCCGGGACTTTATGTCTGGGTAAGTGGCTTGAAATTTTTGTCACATCTTGGCGGTGTCGTCTCTAATTCTGCTTCCATCAGACTGATTGATTCAACTTACATTCTTTCTTTTTATAGCAAAGGAATTTTTCACATCGGATTGCTAAATTCTCTCTCAGTTTTGCAAATCGCTTCATTTCATTGGTTAGAAAATTAATTTGACATCGGATTGCGAAATTTGGCTTCGTCTTTTTCTTTCAGTACGGGGTTAATCCTTTTTCTTACTGGTCAAAATTAGGATTTCACACAGGATTGTGGAATTTGCAAAAGTGAAGAGAACAGAGTTACTTTTAATTCCGTATTCATCCCAATACTTTTTTTTTTTATATAATTTTATAATTCGAAATAAAAACAGTTTAAATTTTGGTTATCTCTTGCAACGCTAATCTTGATAATAAAATATAAGTTATATATATTTTTTAAAGGTCAAATATGATTTCGTGTGTTTTTTAGTACGCAGTTCAAACAGCACCAGCAGCATAAATCAGTGTCATTTATTACCACGCTTTAGTATTTTTTCTTCTTTTTCTTCCTTTATCTGTTGTGTCCCTTTTGAACTTAGTCGATCCTAGCCTTCCACGTCTTCAGCATATGCTACTCGAAAAAAATATTCAAATAAATATAAAATATTCCAATAAATACTGAAGGCTAACTGGAAATATATATTCCGAGAGAAGACATGAATAAACCCGGAAACAACAAAGATTTTGAGAAGGGCCGTTAATATTCAAATAGTTCTTCAAAGGAAATAACATTTTTTTTCAGATATAAATCAGAGAAAACCAAGAACAAAAATGCATTCTCTGATTTTTTATTAGTTGCTAATAGTGTTATGGCGGACTTTACAGGTAATTACAATTAGACCGGAACTAATTCTTGTAGCTGACAACTGTGTCTGGTGTAAGGTCAATATTCTCCAGTTTCCCTCTGATTGGGCCTTCGAAAATACCCCCGAAATTCACCACAAAAATTTATATTATATTCGACAAATAACTCAGAGAACAATATAACAAGAATAATAACAATGTATTAAACATAGGATTGATTATTTTGTGCATGCAAGATTTAGTGGAGAAAGTTCTCTCTTGGATGTTGAAGAAAATGTATCAATGTTCATACTGGAATATATATATATAGCTATATATGTAGTGAAGCATGTTTGAGAGAGAGAGAGAGAGAGAGAGAGAGAGAGAGAGAGAGAGAGTTTATTGGTG
This sequence comes from Ascarosepion bandense, assembly GCA_037127315.1. Taxonomy (NCBI): domain Eukaryota; kingdom Metazoa; phylum Mollusca; class Cephalopoda; order Sepiida; family Sepiidae; genus Ascarosepion; species Ascarosepion bandense. The sequence continues at coordinate 649,057 of JBBBDQ010001510.1, read as the reverse complement.
TAATTGCTAAACGGAATTAGCGCAGTATGTGAGTTGGAAAGGAACTAACGGCATTCGGACTGTTAGCTCCGAATGACAGATTCCAGCTGGTCTACACACGTGTGAACATCAGCTTATATATTTCTGAATGAAGCGCGGGAAAAAGAAGTTTCACGTGCGGTACTAATGTATAAGTATGTGAGTATATGTGTGCATACGTGCGTACATGGCGATATGTGTATAAGTATGCACATGCATGGAGAAGTGATTCTATAAAATATGTATTAATAACATACTGTTTTAGGTTGAAAAAAGAACAAAAGGGCATGCAATACATTCAGCAGGGAATAGAAAATAAAAGTTTCTTCCCATTGATTGAAGTCTCAGACAGTTTGTTGCTTGTTGAACAAAAGTTTGTAATAAAGTTTGCTTGGTTGGTGAAATGTATTGTTATTTTAATGTTCTCTGTGGTCGTCATTGTTGTAATTGATATGAGGTGAAAGAAGAATTAAAACTCTAAAGTTCTGAGTGTTCAGAATAAATATTGTGTGAATTAGGCATGTTAGCGTGTGTGTGCATGTTTTAGATGTGAGTGGATATTACACAATGATGTGAAGTCAGGTAGTAAACAAAATCCAACTATCCAACTGGTGGAATTAGAATTCCAGCCATTTATAAAGGTACCAAAATTTCAAACGACTTGGCGGGAAAGTTCTGATCTACTTACCTTGTTGGTGATTGGTCACAATTAACCAGTCAGCTACTGCGTTACTTGAGAGATTGTTCGAAAACATTCTAAATGCGATTTTAAAATTGTCTTATGTAAATGAACAATGATCAGTCAGTTAAGTGCCATACGTGAAACACGCTTGCGCGATCATGTCTCAAAAGAGACATGACTGACTGGGCAGAAGATTATCCCGCAGTAGGTTGCCATTGCTTTCTGCGGTAGACTGGTTGTCGACCAGAGCTATAGAACCCAATCTGTTCTGTTATTTAACCCATAACTGAAAGGAAGAGCTGGATTAATACCTTTGCCAAGGGTATTTGCGCGTAAGTGAATACAATGAATTCAACCTCGGCACCCCGATTTCTCGTTCCGAGCCGATATCCACTTCACCACAACGCACATCCTTACTTGAGAGTTTGTTCGAAAACATTCTTATGTAAATGAACAATGGTACATTGACCAATTAGAATGTAGCAAGTAACAAAATTTGTGTGTGTGTAGTTACGCACTAGTTGATGTATGTTGCATGCGAATAAAAAATATGCAAACTCCATAGTGTATATGCTTTTGAATTTTATAATTCTTCCTAATATAATACAGATTGTTAGTTATATATATATATATATATATATATATATATATATATATATATATATGCGAGAGAATGGCAGACCCATAAAGACGAAGAGGTTAATCTAAAAGATTTTATCCAATTAATATAAATTATTAATTAGATAAAATTAGAGAGCTCGATGGATATTATCCAGAGTATTATAAAATATTGAGCGGAAAACTGAACATTAGACGATTATAAATCGTGATTTATTTCGACAGTGTAAATTTACTTACACTGTCTCGTTCAGAGCTTTGAACAATAAATAAATCCATTGAGAATATCCTTTAAAAAAACTTTATAACGGAGGAAATAAAGCTTGTATAATTTAAACTGGAAATAAATTGAGAATAGATACATCAGATCGCGCATAATTATTTATCGGGGGAGACTAACAAGCTTAGATAGATAGATAGATAGATAGATAGATAGATAGATAGATAGATAGATCACGCACGCACGCGCGCACACACACACAGACACACACACACATACAGACAGACAGACAGACACACACACACACACACACACATATAGAGGAGAGAATGGGAAACTCGTAAAGACAGAAAGGATAATCCAAAAAATTTTATCCAATTAATATAAATTATTAATTAGATAAAAAAAGAGAGCTCAATTGATGTTATTCAAAGCATTATAAAATATTGAAAGGAAAACTCAATTTAAATGGTTATAAATCAAGATTTATTTCAACAATGTAAATTTACATTGACACTTTCAGACCGTTGAAAATAAATAAATTCACTCAGAACGTTTAAAAAATGTTTTTGACAAAGGAAGTCAAGCTTGTATTATTTAAACCGGAAATAAACTGAGAATAGATACATCAGATCGCACACAATAGTAACACATATAACACATATATTTACTCACACATACACATAAACACATCTTATGAGAAATTATATACATACACAAAAATGTTTTGAATTAGTCAGTCACTCAGTTAAGTGCCATACGTGATTCACGCTTGGGCGATCATGTCTGGAAAGAGACATGACTGACTGGGCAGAAGATTATCCCGCAGTAGGTTGCCATTGCTTTCTGCGGTAGACTGGTTGCCGACCAAGGCTATAGAACCCAATCTGTCCTATTATTTAACCCATAACTGGAGGGAAGAGACGGATTAATACCTTTCCCAAGGGTATTTGCGCGTAAGTGAATACAATGGATTCAACTGGAATTCGAACTCGGCTCCCCGGTTTCTCGTCCCGAGCCGATATCCACTGTACCACAACGCACATATGCAAAAAGGGGACGAAGACAAAATGTTAATCACACAATTATATACAAATGTGTAGCGGATAAGAAATTAATTAAAATCAACGCCCTTCTTCTTCACTTTTACAAAAAATCACAGCGACGTGTGAAATCCTGTTTTTTTCCAGATAGAAAAAGGATTGACCATCTGCTTAAAGAAAAAGTTAAAAGCAGATTTCGCAAGTAGGTGGTAAAGTGATTTTTTATGAATGGAAGCGACTTGCAAGACCAAAAAGACTTCGCGAGTAAGTGCGAAAAATCTAGATTACAATAAAAAGGACTTCATCAACGTCAGTCAGGCTGAGAGTCAGATGGGGGCCGCGAGACAAACGTCTAAAATGTAACCTCAACTTCAAGCGACTCGGACATTGTCCTATTTCTCTTTCTCCTCATCTCTTTCAACAATTACTACGACGAACATTTTATACAAACTCTCGATACCTTAACTTCCTCATTGAACGTTAATTTCTATGAATTCTTGTTATTCCTTCTTTTAATAAATTTCTGTTTCAACATACACAAATGTATATTTTATTCTTACACTATTCCACACAATTCCACATATTCCAACCTGCCGACAACCAACCTTCTGATAACGATGAAAACCTTCTGATGATAATGCTGGATAAAACTTGTAAGCTGTAGGAAGTTCGGTTAAGTCTGACACAAGGCCGAATCAAAGAAAAATTAACCATCTCCTTACGCTGCAAATGTATACTCATACAAAATAAAAGAGAAAGATAGACATTTAAATCCACAGGTATAAACGACTATATATATATATATATATATATATATATATATATATATATATATAGGATGCTACTTAAATGGGATAAATTCCCAGATAAGAAATGAACAACCTCGTAAATAAGAAATATTATGGAATTTTCTATAGATTTTAGAAGAGTCGTTAACTCTCAAATAATCCTTCAAACAAAATAACTTATTTTTTCGGATATAAATCAGATAAAAGAACACCAAGAACCTTTATATATATATATATATATATATATATATATATATATTACGGAAATTAACGAAGATTAACGAAACTTGGTTATAAACAACTGGCAATTTGAAATGATTTGTTTCAACATAAATTTTGATCGATACTCGTATTTTTAAGTAGATATTCTGTCTATAATCAAACAGTATTATATATTTATTTCTACCGATAAATTTTTATTACGAAAATATGTGTCATTCGGCAGGATTCGAACCTGCTACCTCTATCCATATATCGATAAAAAATAAGGTTCAAACAAATCATTTCAAATTGTCGATTGTTTATAAGCAAGTTTCGTTAATCTTCGTTAATTATCCTACGTCTATGGCACGACTCGGAGTTTCATGCGTTATGCAATCATCAGGTGCATATTTCGAACTCCGAGTCGTGACATAGACGTAGGATAATATATATATATATATATATATATATATATATATATATATATATATATATATATATATATATATATATATATCCTTTGAAGAATTGCGTTCTTGATCCTATTATCATTAATAATAATATCGGACAATTTTTTATATAATTTATGTCCTCAAAAGAAAAAAAAAATTATAAGATCACATGAAAAATTACATAAAAACTTAACCATCACACCTTGTCTGATATTTTTATGAAACCTGCATAAAAGAGAGATTGTTGTCCAAATATAATAGAATAGCGAGGAAAAATCGACTCTGATCATTAGACTGACAATAGCGAGGCAGCCTCAGCTCAGTTCATTCCCTTAACTACAAGTTAGGGGATGGCGTCGCAGGTTTATCAGCAATACAAAAGTGGACAGCTGAATATAAGGCGGGAAGGGAGAGTCGAGAAGATGACCCAAGATCTGGGGATCTTGCAGCTGCCACCACCGAGGAAAACATAACGAGTTCACGAGATGATGAAGAATGACAGGCGATTGTCTATGAATCAAACAGCCAATGAGAGAGTTAAGAATATTTTGCACATTGAATTTGGCCTACAGAAAATAGCGAAAGAATGACACGGAAAGGAAACTACAAGACCTACAGAAGGTAGCTAAAGAAAGTGAAAAGAAAGGACTGAACATAAACTACAAGGAAACTGAATGCATGGTCATCAGTAAAAAGAGGAGCCCAAAATGCCAACTATAAACTGGGGATACTAAGATCAAACAAGACACGGAAAGGAAACTAAAAGTCCTACAGAAGGTAGCTAACGAAAGCGAAAAGAAAGGACTAAACATAAACTACAAGCAAACTGAATGCATGGTCATCAGTAAAAAGAGGAGCCCAAAATGCCAATTACAGGCTGGGGATACTAAAATCAAACAAGACACGGAAAGGAAACTACAAGACCTACAGAAGGTAGCTAAAGAAAGTGAAAAGAAAGGACTAAACATAAACTACAAGAAAACTGAATGCATGGTCATCAGTAAAAAGAGGAGCCCAAACTGCCGACTACAGGCTGGGTTTAGTAAGATCAAACAAGACACGGAAAGGACCAACAGAAGGGAGATAAAGAAAGCGAAAAGAAAGGACTAAACATAAACTACAAGAAAACTGAATGCATGGTCATCAGTAAAAAGAGGAGTCCAAAATGCATTCAGACGATACTAAAATCAAGCAGGTAGCTGGGAAGAACAAAGGACGGAATGTGCGACACCGAGATCTGAATGCGTATTGGCATGTCCAAGGACGCATTTCAAATGCTGAGCTGAGTATTTATAGACAGGAAAATTTCGTTGGAAACAAAGAAAAGAATAGTGAACTGTTATGTGATAACCATCCTCCTATATAACAGACAAGAAAGATACTGACTCGGCTTGGATGTTGCTTAACTACAGCGACCGTACGCGAACCGGAGCATCAACGCAACATGGACGCAAGCCGATGTCGCCTTTACGACAACTTCTATTTATTGCAACTTACTTTTACGTTTGCAGGACTGGTATTTGGCTAGTAAATTAAAATCAATAACTTTATCACTTTTTCAATAATGAAATTCAATTCATATTCTTTCTTGGCGCAGGCAAAAGGTGATAAAACGCTTTTCCACCTTAATTATTTTCAAGGCATCAAACAAATTTCCGAACGCCCAGGTGAGCACAGGTGGGCAGAAGGAAATATGGCAATTTCGTTTTGCAAGTTTCTTTTTCCAATGGTGAAAAACGAAAGACGAAATTTGGAAGATTTTTCCTTTGTATTTTTTTTTAGTTTTAGAAGAGGTGTTTGGGTCGGTGTTACGGAGGCGGAGGTGCTGTTGGCTGTGGGCGCTTGATCGGTTCTCAAGTTGATCTCAAATTCGCTTCGTGACCATAAATTTCCGACTTCTCACCTCGTCTGTAACTCTCCGAAAGACACGCACCAAATTCCGACTTCCCTCTTTATTTTACCAGTTCAAATCCATTGACATGATATTTGTTTAATTTTCTTTTCGGTTGTTATTTTCTTTCTCTTTTTCTTCTTTTTCTCTTTTCTTTCCTTCTTTTTTTTCTCTTTTTCGTTTTGTTATCTCTTTCTCTTTTCTTTCTCTTTTTCTTTTCTTTTTTTTCATTCTCTTTTTTTCTTTCTAGTAATTTTTTCTCTTTTTCTTATTTTTTCCTACTTTTTTATTTATTTTTCTTTTCCTTTTTTCACTTTCTCTTTTCTTTTTACTTTTTCTCATACTTTTCTTTTTCTTTACCCATTCTTTTTTTCTTTTTTTTCTTACTCTTTTTCTTTTTCCTTTTTCTATCTCTTTTTCTTTCTTTCTCTTTTCTTTCTCTATTAATTTCCCCTTCTTTTCATTGTTTTTCTTTTCTATTCTTTTTTCTTTCTCTTTGTTTTTTCACTTGCTTTTTCGCTTTTCTCTTTTTTTATTCTTTCGGTTTTTCCTTTTTTTACTCTCTCTTTCTTTTTTTCCCCTGTCTTTGTTCTTTATCTTTCCTTTTTACTTTTTTCGTTGTCCTTCCTCTTTCACTTTCTTTCTTTCTTTTTCGTTCTTCATTTCTTTTCATTATCTTTCTCCTATTTTTCTTTCTTTTTTCTCATTCTTTTGTATTTCTCTATTTTTCTTTTCTTTTTACTTTCTCCTTTCTCATTTGTTTTTCTTTTTTCTACTTTTTAATTCTTTACAGTTTCGTTCCCTTTTCTTTCCTTTCACTTTTCCCTGCCTTTTTGTTGTTTACATTTCTTTTTTTTCTCTTTTCCTTTTTTCCTTTCTCTTGTGATTTTTTCTCTTTCTCCTTACTTTTTATTCTTTTCCCTTCCTCTTTTCTTTTTCTTTCCTTTTTTCTTCCCCTTTCCTTATGATTTTCTTTTTTCTTTCAGTTTCTCTTTCCTTTTTACTTTCTCTTTCTTTTTTGTTTCTTTTTTCTTCTGTTTCATTTTTTTCTCTTTCCTTTGCGTTCACTTCTTCTTTATCTTTCTCTTTTTCCAGTTAACCATCTTTCACCGAGCTCCTATAGCTCAGAGGTAAAATCGCCGACTGATGTCAATTCGGCCGGGTTTCAACCCTTGGTTAAAAGCAATCGGATATCTAACTATACTGTTATTGATGAAGTGTGAAACAGCGAAACAAATCAGTCCGCGGATGACTATATATATAGCTCAGGGGTCGACGACTGACGCCATTTCGGTCGGGTTTCAATCCTATGTAAAAAAAACAATCGGAGTCTAACCATACTGATGAGCTGAGATACGGCGAAACAGATCTGTCTGCTGATGACAATATATATATATATATATATTGTTAAATATAACGAAACAATGAATGTCTATTACGTTTAATCATGAGCCGTTCTAAACAACGTAGTTTGGCTTTAATTTCAGGTGAAAATAATGACAAAAACATTGTCCAACATTTGGATATTTTTTTCTCATGCTGGTTCTAAGCCTTTGGCTCACATGAGCCATCTTCAGAGATGTTACAGGGATGTCAGCGTAAAGACATCCATAATCAAAGATGATATTATTTTGTGCTGACATCAGACATTGCTATGTGATGATAACAGTCACTGAATAGCAGACGCAAGTCGTGAATTTGTAATGTGGTTCTATGACGTCACTCCATGTGAGAGACCAAAATGTTAACAGAACCATGTCTAAATGCAATGTAATCTGTTGTGACTTGATTGAAATGTGATTTTATTGAGTGTGGGTTGCTTTGATTTAATGTAGATGGCCTCCAATATCTGAAGGTTCTTTTTACTGTGTGTATGTGTATATTATAGTATTATCGACTAAAATCTGTCTAATATTGTATACATGGCTATGTTTTTCTAAGAAATGTTGTTTAATTGAACTATGATCTGAAAGGTGGCAGGTAAGTCTACGGGAGAACGTGGTTGTCGTAAAACCAATATATCTAGTGGGTTTATTATTAGTACCAGAGATACAATCTCTGAACCTGGCATGTGAATCGATAGACTACATTAGTTTTCTGTAGAGGATTTAGTTGAGTGCTTGTAGGGTTATTAGAGACTATGAGGTCAATTGTTTTGAATTTCTTATAATATATGATGAGCTTATGTTTGTCTGTTATATTTAACAATATATGTTTAGAAAGTTATCTGCTGCTTCGATACAATATATATATATATATATATATATATATATATAACGCTCATTCAATAATGGATTAGAGCACTCTGGCTAATGGGTGGGTATAATGACAATATACACGCTAAAAAGTCTGCCTTCTTCTACCGAACGCCCATAGCCCAGAGGTAGAATCGCCGACTGACGCCAATTCGGTCGGGTTTCAGTCCTGGGTTAAAAGCAATCGGAGTCTAACCGTACTGATGAGCTGTGATACAGCGAAACAGATCTGTCTGCGGATGACCATATATATATATATATATATATATATATATATATATATATATATGTTTCGCTGAAAATTACAGTTAAGGTGCCAAGGTGCTATGGTTAACTTCTTTATATAACCTTTCATGTGATGTTATCAGTTTTTTTCTTTTCAGTAAATAAATTACATAAAAATTGTTCGAATATTTTATTTATCAAAACACTTTCGGCTATAATTTTAGACATTATCAAGTATTAATTTTTGTAGTATATGTAAATTACATTGAATATACTACGATATGCTTAACAAGAAAACTCACTAAACATAGCTCTATTTTGTCTTATTTAACTACACATGGAGGCCTGTCAAACTTTATCCGTAACATACTCGCGATAATAAAAATATAATAGCATTATAGTGGGTTATCCGTTGTAGTGAAGTGTATTTGTGTGTTGAAACAGATTAACTGAATTTGGCCTTGTTAGTAGATAGCCTACTATAAGGGGGGTATAAAACAAGAAAATCAAATTGTGTATAGAAACAACATATATATATATATATATATATATATATATATATATATATATCAATTAAGGTTTTTTTACAAATAAAAGTAGTTGGTACAAAGGTCGTTAAAAATGTTCATAGCAGCAACTGCTGAAAAGAGTTTGTGCGTATGTATGTGTGTGCGTTCGTTTGTTAGGAGTGTCTTTGAAGTCTCCGCTCAGTCCTTTGGATGAGTGGCTCAGTGAACAGTGAAGAAGAAGAAGATGAGAGAGAAAGGAGAAGCAACATAATACGATCGCTTGACGTGGTCAAGGGAAGTGCTAATTATGCTCGTATTTTCTCAACTGGCGATGCTTCCTGTGTCGTCCTTTTATTTCGTCTTCAGGGCTTCGAACAAGTAATTTGGAAATTCACACCCGGATTTAATTCTGGGCTTTCCATTGGACGATAAACAAAATTCACGTCGGCTCACGAAAAGGGTTCGTAAAAGGAATTTGACATTTATTTATTTTTGGTTTACCATCGGAACTTCTGCGTGGAGCCCAGATGCACAAAGACCAGTTTTGGTCATTTGCTGTCGGGACCCCTGAGGGCAAACATCCGGTCCCTCGCTTGCTCGCTATCATCACAGTATCACCCATATGTAAAAAAAAAAGACTAAAAATAATGGAATTGTTTTTAATAAAAAAGTAAAAGCCAGCACTCAATAATATCAACTACAAACACGGCCACAATTTGCTGACAGTGTTTGGAAAATAAGACAGTCCTATAAGTCTAAATAAATACATAAAACAATTTATAAATTTAGTTAAAATGAAAATAAAATTATTATTTATTAAAGAGTTTAATTTCGTCTAGCAGCCTGAATATTTGAGAATATAATGTAACATCCTGACTTAGCATCTCTATTTTAATTACTTTCTCATCAACCTGACGTGGCTTCCCTCTGTCTTTTCTACAAATACTTTTATGGGAATTACTCTGCCGGGTTTTTTTCCCTGGTGCCCCAACAACATTGATTTAAGTCCGCTGCTAGGTTGGCACATGTGTCCTACACTTTTACCATTGAAATAGTTAAATGGAACCGTCACTTCTACTCCAACAGTTTCTTTTCTTCCCGCCGTTTAATTGTTTCTGTGATAGCTAAAATCTCCAAAAATGTAAATGCAAGGTCAATTACCGTCTTCTCTCGTCTTCAATCCCGTCAAACTTTTTATCTTTTCTTTCATATTCTCTGTACCCAGTCTTTTCTTTCTCTGTATCCCCGCACACTAGTGGCGCTCGCGCCTTGGTTGAGACGTAATTATATATATATATAGGGAGCTCGATCATGTTTATTAAATTCTCCTTGTGCCAAACATTGTGAAACTGCTCCCAATTTATTCGAGATCAGAAGGCTGGAAAAGCTTATCTTTTGAAATAAGTTATAGTTTATAACCGCTTTAGTTGATGTGTTGAATTTTCCTTTATATATATATATATATATATATATATATATATATATATATATATATATAAATGTAAGGTCAGTAGACACCTCCTAACACACTAACTCACATCCATTCTTTCAAACACTCTTCCCATCTACCCAACCCTCAGCCTCGTTATCCTCACCCGTCTATCACCCTCCTTCTGACATTTCCTATATCTAACCACTCTTTCTCATCACTTTCCCCTACGTAACTCCCTGCGCAATAGTGGCAGTGGAATGCCTTGCCTGGGGTAAAATGATTAAAAAAAAAAAATTATATATCACGAAAACCAATTTATTTTAATTTATATATTTCCGGATATTTACTGGAACCATGTACACATTATCATCACTGGACATTCATTTTTTTGTGGATGACCTTATTCAAGAAATTTTTCCTCTTCTCCTGTGCAACCAAAACATCTTGCATTCCAATAACGTAGCAAATAGAGATTAGGACACAGGCCGGCGCCTGATCAACCTTGGCTGGGTCAACCTGGGGAGAAGGTATGATATTTTTAAAGGACCGAAACCGTTAATGGATCTGGGTAACATCACTGATGATGTGTCCTAACCGCATCTAAATGATGTATTTTTCAAATTCAAAAAATATGATATAAAATTCAACACATAACTAAACGGTGTGATTTAATGTATGTATGTATCCTGTTTGCGTGCTTTTTTGCGTTTGTCTATACCTATATTTTTCTTTCTTTGCGTTGTGTATATATTTTCACGTAATATTTATTCTGTGTATGCGTGATTTAATGCATGTATTCCTCATTCTGTATTGTGTTATATGTGCAATTTGATGCATCTATTCTCAATTTATTTCCGGTTTAAATAATACAAAGTTTACTTCCTCTGTTACAAAATTTATAAAAAAATTTTTCTGAGTGAAATTACCATTTATGTATTTTTCAATAATTTGAAAAAGGCAATTGTAATTTTTTTACATTGCTGAAATAAGTTCTGGATTTATAACCGTTTAACTATGTGTTGAGCTTTCCTGTCAATATTTTGTAACGCTCTTGATTAATATATTTTGGATTATATTATTCTCTCCTATATATATATATATATATATATATATATATATATATATATATAGCTCGGCGTCGCTCGGGAGTTTTTGGTGGTTTTGTTGAAATGGTAAGGTCAAGTGCTTATTTAAAAAGTTCCAGTATGAGGTTGCGAAATTTAAAAAATAACCGTGAAATAAGCATTGGTCGTTTATCTATTTGTAAAATGGGATTCATGCTTGGTCAATTTTGCCAATAAACGGGAATGATGTATATACATTTGGAAGAAAGGAGGCGAGCATTACGGGTAATGCCTGTAATGTGATGCGATGACATTGTGACGCACAAGAAGAGGACGCATTGTCCCTGCAACGTCGGAGGGGTTGGCACCTTGTAGAAAACATAGAATCTTTATGGCATATGTAAGGTAGAAGTTACAAAAAAAGACCTGATTTTTGTTGAAAGCGTTTCGGAAAAATATACGCTCGTAAAAAGTAACATTTTCCATTAATTTTTTGCTTCATAAGGCGTCTCGGGGGAGAAGAGTTCTTAAATTCTAAGCGTTTCAGTGATTCCTGCCGTCACCTGTGAATCGATTCTAAAACTTTTTGAGTACATGAAAGGTTCATGTCATGATTTTCAAGTGACCCCATTTTGGTTGAAATAGGTCGAATGGTTTCGGAGGAATATGGTACGTTAGAATGGAGGTACACAAACACACAGACAGACAGACAGACAGACAGACAGACAGACAGACACACACATATATATATAGCGTTATTAAAAAAGAAAAACAGATTTAAAAATTCAATACAAATAAATGCTAAGAGACAGATACTCATTCAACACAATACTAGATAGATAAAGCTTCAAAGTTAGTGAAAAGAGAAAAATTGAGAAACTTTCTTATTTTATATAAATTTAAATTGTTATAATGTGTGTCAGCCGTTAAAATGGCCGACCACAAGAAAGGTCTTTTTTTTAATGTTGTGGTGTCCTACTGTAAGGAGAGGAGGACTTGGGGGAATTGTCGAATTGATTGAACGCTGAACACCCGACACGCGCACTAGTTGCGTAATACTTACTGTCAAATATACAATATTTCTATAACACACATTTTGTTATTTCTTAAACCTTTCACAATATCTCAATCTACTCATTATCTATCTATCTATCTATCTATCTATCTATCTATCTATCTATCTATCTATGACTGTCTGTCTGTCTGTTTGTCTATCTATCTATGTCTGTCTATCGATGTCTGTCTATCGATGTCTGTCTATCTATCTATGTCTGTTTGTTTATCTATCTATGTCTGTCTATCTATGTCTATGTCGGTCTGTCTATCTATGTCTAGCTGTCTATCTCTATCTATCTATGTCTGCCTATCTATGTCTGTCTATCTGTCTATGTCTAGCTGTCTATCTATCTATCTATCTATCTATCTATCTATCTATCTATCTATCTATCTATCTATGCCTGTCTATCTCTATCTATCTATCTATCTATCTATCTATCTATCTATCTATCTATCTATGACTGTCTGTCTGTCTGTTTGTCTATCTATCTATGTCTGTCTATCGATGTCTGTCTATCGATGTCTGTCTATCTATCTATGTCTGTTTGTTTATCTATCTATGTCTGTCTATATATGTCTATGTCGGTCTGTCTATCTATGTCTAGCTGTCTATCTCTATCTATCTATGTCTGCCTATCTATGTCTGTCTATCTGTCTATGTCTAGCTGTCTATCTATCTATCTATCTATCTATCTATCTATCTATCTATCTATCTATGCCTGTCTATCTCTATCTATCTATCTATCTATCTATCTATCTATCTATCTATCTATCTATCTATCTATCTATGACTGTCTGTCTGTCTGTTTGTCTATCTATCTATGTCTGTCTATCGATGTCTGTCTATCGATGTCTGTCTATCTATCTATGTCTGTTTGTTTATCTATCTATGTCTGTCTATATATGTCTATGTCGGTCTGTCTATCTATGTCTAGCTGTCTATCTCTATCTATCTATGTCTGCCTATCTATGTCTGTCTATCTGTCTATGTCTAGCTGTCTATCTATCTATCTATCTATCTATCTATCTATCTATCTATCTATCTATCTATGCCTGTCTATCTCTATCTATCTATCTATCTATCTATCTATCTATGAGTGTCTGTCTGTATGTTTGTCTATCTATCTATGTCTGTCTATCGATGTCTGTCTATCGATGTCTGTCTATCTATGTCTGTTTGTTTATCTATCTATGTCTGTCTATCTATGTCTATGTCGGTCTGTCTATCTATGTCTAGTTGTCTATCTCTATCTATCTATGTCTGCCTATCTATGTCTATCTATCTATCTATCTATCTATCTATCTATGCCTGTCTATCTGTGTCTATCTATCTATCTATCTATCTATCTATCTATCTATCTATCTATCTATGACTGTCTGTCTGTCTGTTTGTCTATCTATCTATGTCTGTCTATCGATGTCTGTCTATCGATGTCTGTCTATCTATCTATGTCTGTTTGTTTATCTATCTATGTCTGTCTATCTATGTCTATGTCTGTCTATCTGTCTATGTCTATCTATCTATCTATCTATCTATCTATCTATCTATCTATCTATCTATGCCTGTCTATCTATCTATCTATCTATCTATCTATCTATCTATCTATCTATCTATCTATCTATGAGTGTCTGTCTGTATGTTTGTCTATCTATCTATGTCTGTCTATCGATGTCTGTCTGTCGATGTCTGTCTATCTATGTCTGTTTGTTTATCTATCTATGTCTGTCTATCTATGTCTATGTCGGTCTGTCTATCTATGTCTAGTTGTCTATCTCTATCTATCTATGTCTGCCTATCTATGTCTATCTATCTATCTATCTATCTATCTATCTATCTATCTATCTATCTATCTATGCCTGTCTATCTCTGTCTATCTATCTATCTATCTATCTATCTATCTATCTATCTATCTATCTATCTATGACTGTCTGTCTGTCTGTTTGTCTATCTATCTATGTCTGTCTATCGATGTCTGTCTATCGATGTCTGTCTATCTATCTATGTCTGTTTGTTTATCTATCTATGTCTGTCTATCTATGTGTATGTCGGTCTGTCTATCTATGTCTAGCTGTCTATCTCTATCTATCTATGTCTGCCTATCTATGTCTGTCTATCTATCTATCTATCTATCTATCTATCTATCTATCTATCTATCTATCTATGCCTGTCTATCTCTGTCTATCTATCTATCTATCTATCTATCTATCTATCTATCTATGACTGTCTGTCTGTCTGTTTGTCTATCTATCTATGTCTGTCTATCGATGTCTGTCTATCGATGTCTGTCTATCTATCTATGTCTGTTTGTTTATCTATCTATGTCTGTCTATCTATGTCTATGTCGGTCTGTCTATCTATGTCTAGCTGTCTATCTCTATCTATCTATGTCTGCCTATCTATGTCTATCTATCTATCTATCTATCTATCTATCTATCTATCTATGACTGTCTGTCTGTCTGTTTGTCTATCTATCTATGTCTATCTATCGATGTCTGTCTATCGATGTCTGTCTATCTATGTCTGTTTGTTTATCTATCTATGTCTGTCTATCTATGTCTATGTCGGTCTGTCTATCTATGTCTAGCTGTCTATCTCTATCTATCTATGTCTGCCTATCTATCTATCTATCTATCTATCTATCTATCTATCTATCTATGCCTATCTATCTATCTATCTATCTATCTATCTATCTATCTATCTATCTATCTATCTATCTATGACTGTCTGTCTGTCTGTTTGTCTATCTATCTATGTCTGTCTATCGATGTCTGTCTATCGATGTCTGTCTATCTATCTATGTCTGTTTGTTTATCTATCTATGTCTGTCTATCTATGTCTATGTCGGTCTGTCTATCTATGTCTAGCTGTCTATCTCTATCTATCTATGTCTGCCTATCTATGTCTGTCTATCTGTCTATGTCTATCTATCTATCTATCTATCTATCTATCTATCTATGCCTGTCTATATCTATCTATCTATCTATCTATCTATCTATGACTGTCTGTCTGTCTGTTTGTCTATCTATCTATGTCTGTCTATCGATGTCTGTCTATCTATGTCTGTCTATCGATGTCTGTCTATCTATGTCTGTTTGTTTATCTATCTATGTCTGTCTATCTATGTCTATGTCGGTCTGTCTATCTATGTCTAGCTGTCTATCTCTATCTATCTATGTCTGCCTATCTATGTCTGTCTATCTGTCTATGTCTGTCTATCTATCTATCTATCTATCTATCTATCTATCTATGCCTGTCTATCTCTGTCTATCTATCTATCTATCTATCTATCTATCTATCTATCTATCTATCTATCTATGACTGTCTGTCTGTCTGTTTGTCTATCTATCTATGTCTGTCTATCGATGTCTGTCTATCGATGTCTGTCTATCTATCTATGTCTGTTTGTTTATCTATCTATGTCTGTCTATCTATGTCTATGTCGGTCTGTCTATCTATGTCTAGCTGTCTATCTCTATCTATCTATGTCTGCCTATCTATGTCTGTCTATCTGTCTATGTCTATCTATCTATCTATCTATCTATCTATCTATCTATGACTGTCTGTCTGTCTGTTTGTCTATCTATCTATGTCTGTCTATCGATGTCTGTCTATCTATCTATGTCTGTTTGTTTATCTATCTATGTCTGTCTATCTATGTCTATGTCGGTCTGTCTATCTATGTCTAGCTGTCTATCTCTATCTATCTATGTCTGCCTATCTATGTCTGTCTATCTATCTATCTATCTATCTATCTATCTATCTATCTATCTATCTATCTATCTATGCCTGTCTATCTATCTATCTATCTATCTATCTATCTATCTATGTCTGTCTGTCTGTCTATGTTTGTCTATCTATGTCTGTCTGTCTGTCTACGTCTGTCTATCTATGTCTGTCTGTCTGTCTATCTATGTTTATCTATCTATCTATCTATGTCTGTCTGTCTGACTGTCTGTCTATGTCTGTCTATGTCTGTCTATCTATTCCTATCTATCTATGTATCTGTTGTGGTGTTCTTCTTCTAAAGAGTCTATGTTGGACTCTTCCGCCTACTATATGCTAAGTAGGAGAGGAGGCCTTGGTGGAACAGTCGGATTGATTAAACGCTGAACAACCGACACACGCACTGGTCTTCTGTTGTATTTACTGTTAAATGTACAAAATTTCTGTGACACATGTTTTGTTATTTCTTAAACCTTTCACTTGGTCACAACATTTTACTGCAATTTAACTTTTACTATCCAGTAATTTGTTAAATGTGTTTCTGACATTTAGCATTTGTTTTTATTAAATTTTCGAAATCTGCTCTTTCCTTTTGAACAACCTTTATACATGCAGTGGCTAGCAAAAAAAAAAAAAAAAAATGATATCTGTTTTAGATCTTTATTGCCAATTGGTTGTGGATCTTCGTCGCCAATTTGCTGTGGAGTTGTGACGAAAATTTGCTGCGATGTTTAGTGACCGGTTTGTGCCAGAAGTAAGACACGGAACAAGAAGGTAGGTTCAAAAGAGTGTATTAGTATAACAAGAAACAAGATATTCAAAGGAAGTGTTAATAATAACTAGAAATAAGTAAATTCGAAGGTATTGTTACGCTGCTTATTGCCTGACTAGTAGCTGTCGTCAGCTGCTGTTAACTGCCTTCGTTAAGTGCTGTTAACTGCTTTTGTTAACTGCTCTCCGGAAGTCACGCAGGTAATTACATATAACAAGAGGAAGAGTCCATTCCTCGTAAGAGAGCACCATAACAATATCATAATTTGAAACAAAAACAAAAAAAAAATTGAATAAAATTGAAAGAGAAAAAATTGAGAAACTTATTTTATATTACTAATTTTCGAATTTTACTGTGTGCAAAAGTATTTTAACCTAATTGTTAATTTACAACACCTAATGAGCCAGACGAACCTACCTTGGTTTCTCCTAAACGGATCGTCAAGGAGCCAGCTTTCCTTGACGATCCGTTTAAGAAAGAAACCTAGGTAGGTTCATCTGTCTCATTAGGTGCTATTAATTTCGCTCTACGTGTGTATTGAGCGTTTATTGTTAGATGGTTACTCGTGTCGGTTTTTTTTCTTTGGGCTTCGTGCTGATTTCTGTCCTAACACTTTTGAGAAACTTTCATGTCCTAAGCTCTTTCTTTTTTAAAACCATTTTTTCCTTCGTTTGAAAATTTTTGAGAAACGTTTTCGAAACGAGTATAATTATATATAACCACGTTTATAATTGTTAATTTATATTAATTAGATAAAATCTTTTGGGTTATCCTCTCCGTCTTCATAGGTTGCCATTCTCTCTCGCGCTCTCTCTCTCTCTCAGTCTCTCTCATATATATATATATATATATATATATATATTGTAACTAAGTTGTAGAACTCGTAGGTTTTTTAACCTTTTGTTCATGCATTTACTTTTATATAGAGTGCTCGATACAAATGTAGAGCGTTATACTGTAATGGTAGTGATACTATGAATTTATAAACCATTGTAACAACCATTACAGTATATATATATATATATATATATATATATATATATATATATATATGATTACCGATTAATATTTTAGAATTGTGTCATACATACTCAGGTAGTGCCCCCCCCCCCATCACTAAACATGAATATGGCTGAATCGGAAGCAGTAATAGCATTGGCTTCCCGTCGTCATGTCTGCTTGAAAAGATTTATGGCCAAGAAGAACGTTAGATGAAGTCGTTCAGATATGATTCCTCGTGTGTTTTGCCTTAAAGCATTTCCTTGACAACTATTTTCTAAAGTTCGTGGACCTGTATTATTTGTGATTTTTGGATAAAGGTTAAAATGTATAAAAATTAAAGGTTCTCTTTACAGGACGAGACTTACAAAGATCAAAATGTGACAATCGTTTAGAACTAGGGACATTCGCTGAAAGATCACTACAAATAAACTGTACCAACTTCTTCTTTTTGGCCCTCCACATCTCCCTATCCCTTGTAGCTCTTAACACCCTTTGTCTTGTTACCCTTCCTAAAACCCAGCTCTTCCATCCATTTGCTCAAGCCCATGAATCTAGAATATAAATGTATAGAAACTAATGTGACCACAAATTGAGGGATCAGTGTATGCATTTATTATAGTATAGTATTGTTCCCCCATTTTATATTCACATAATTTCTTATTTGTTTATCAAATTCTGATTAGGCATGAATCCACCTCTTCTCAATTCTATTTCTTCTTCTATGTGCCGTGTCCCTTCAGGACGTGGATGATCATGGCCTTCCACATTTCCCTGTCGTTTGTAGTTCTTAACATCCTTTCTTTTGTTACCCTCCTAAACCCTGCTCCTCCATCCATCTGTTCAAGTCCATCAAGTATATCGCGCGTTGCTTTCCTCTCTCTCTCCTTCCCTTTATCCGTACCGTGAGTATCAGATTCTCCAAGTCGTCTTTCTTCATTACATGTCCTAGAAACTTCAGATGTCCTTTCTTCCTATTAAGTATCAGTTTCCTTTGCGTTTCCATCCTCTCCAAAACCTTGTCATTGCTCACATGTTCGGACCATGGTATTCTCAGCATGCTTCTGTAGAGCCATATTTTGATTGTTTATAGTCGTTCTTCATCTTTGATGAGATTGTCTAGAATTCGCTGCAATATTAAAGTACAGACAGTCCGGTGCTCTCCTCGTTTCCAGTGAAATTGTTCTGTCTTTCAATACTCTACTCAGCTTTTGAAATGCGTCATTGGCCATGCTAATACTTCGGATCTCAGTGTCACACTTTCCGTCCTCTGTTAGTACAATTCCAAGGTTTTCCTATTTTTACTGATGACCATGCATTCAGTTATTACAAGAGAAATGGAAAATTCCTAAAATTGATTAATTTAGATAACAAAGATACTGCAATTATTTTTTTTAAACTGGCTGATTCATTTTTAGGGCTATCAACTTGCTGCAGGTTATTAAAAGCCAGAGAATATTTTTATATTATTATTTCCTTTATTTTAGGAAATGGTTTAGGGATACCTATACTAATTAACGCATAGATAGGGAAAGAATAGGTGTATTCCTAGCTTATCAGAAGTTAATAAACAAACAAAAAATTGTAATGTGGATAGAAAGTTGGGGATCAATTCCATATTACAACTGATATATAAGATGGTCGCTCATTTGTGGCTACGGTAGTTTCTATACAATTTACATTCTAGAGAATGTAAATAAATCTAAAAGACATGCCTGTGTAGCTAATCAGTATTTGATTGATTGATTTGTTTTCTATTTGTTTTCTAATTTGGAATCAGTGTGTGATCAGTTCTATACTACGATCAATATATAAACTGATCCCTTACTTTATGACCACGGTAGTTTCTATACAATCTATATTCTAGAGAATGTAAATAAATTTAAAAGACCTGCCTGTGTAGCTAATTAGTATTTGATTGATTGATTCGTTTTCCATTTGTTTTCTTTTATAGAAATAGTGGGGGATCAGTTTTATACTACGAGCAATATATAAACTGATCCCTCACTTTCTGACCATGGTAGTTTCTATACAATTTACATTCCAGAGAATGTAAATAAATCTAAGACATGCCTGTGTAGCTAATTTGTATTTGATTGATTGATTCGTTTTCTATCCAAGAGGTCACCCATCTATCACTGACAAGGCTCGACATTTCTGAACTGTGGAGTTCATACGGAAACCTGTGTTTCAACGTGATATACCAGAAAACCTTAATTATTTAGATAACTGTAGACATTTCAGTCATACGTGATACACGCTTCGGTAATCATGTCTCGAATGATACATGACTGACTAGGCAGAAGATTACCTCGCAGTAGGCTAGCATTAATTTCTGTGGCACTATGAATATTAGTACCCTTGGGAAAACCCAAGGGTACTTGCGCTTAAGTGAATGCAAGGAGTTTAACCGGAATTCGAACTTGGCTCACCGATTTCTCGTTCCGAGTCGATATCCACTGTACCACAACGTACACAGTTATATAGCATATATAGAAAGTAGATATGATGATTGCTCCGTTTTGTCAGACGAGTTCCATTCCCTCATTCCCCACTCTGTCTTCTCATCTCAATCGTGCGATCTTAAATGTCTCTGCAAGCGATCTGTATTGTTTGTGACAGATGTAGCATTCCAAGTGATCCCTCGGGGCAGCAGCAGAAGCCGGAATGTCATTCCGAGGTGTCGCTTGAGTCCAACAGACGACTGACGAATTTTTTAGTAGGATGGACATGAGTAAATATGGGATTCCGTAGTGGAATCAGCAAGGAGAGCAACGGGAACGATTCCGGGTTTAGTGGTCTGATTAGACTTCATATGATTCACCAGTCTTACCTTGGACAACAGACACCGACCACACACCACAAACAGGGCCGCAATCATCTAGCAAAATTCATGCCTCCTGCAGATCCTCTTAGGTTTAACGCGAGAAACCCTTCTCTCCTCCTACAACTTGGCAACTCCAAAGATCAAACTTCTCAAAGAGAGATTATTATATATCTCGTATTTTTTTTTTGATCATGTCACACCAAGCAAGGCATTCCACTGCCACTATAGCGCAGGGGCGATAGACGAGTTAGGATGTACATAGGGGGAGAGTTGGAGAGAATGGGAGGATTAGTGTGTTAGGAGGTGTCTATTGACCTTACATTTAAACTCCTGGAAATTATAGCCGTCGGGGAAGCAAGCATGCGGAAGGGAATTCCACAGGTGGGAAATGCGAGAAAAGAAGCTGTTGGAGTAGAAATTGCGGTTACATTTCATCGGTTTCACTGTAAAATGGTGTGACCTAGTTGCCAATCTAGTATCTCGTGCAAACTCACACGTAGGGGGCACCAGTGATTTAAGTTCATCAGAGCAGAAGCCATGAAAGTATTTATAGAAGAGGCACAGGGAAGCCGCGTCACGCCGGTGGGAGAGTGACTGCAGGCGGTCAGCTAAGTCGGTATCAATCACATTACAGATTCTTCGCTGTATTTTGTCAAGAAGCCCGAGGAGAATAGTAGGGGCACCAGACCAAATGTGGCAACAGTATTCAAAACACGGGCGGATGGTAGATTTGTATAAGTGCAGGATAGATTCAGGCGGAAAGAACTTCCGGGCCCTGCACAGAGAGCCAACTTTCATAGCAGCGGATTTAGCAATGGATTCGACGTAGTCATTCCACTTGAGGTCCGCTGAGAGTGTTAGGCCAAGCAGGCGTAGTGTTTTACTCTCTGGGAGGCATGCCTGTTCCATGCTAATGGGAGGGAGGTGCGGTCGTCTGTGGTGGTTAATTGACAGCAGCTTCGTTTTGGAAGAATTGAATTTTACGAGCCATTTCCTACCCCAATCCACCACGGATTGGAGGTCCTTTTCAAGCTCAGCCGCGAGGTTCGACTTATCATCAACACCAGATTTTTGATCGAGGCGAGCGTATACTGTGGTATCATCGGCGTACATGCCTACTTGTGATCTTATGGCATCGAGGAGATCATTGATGTAGATTAGAAAGAGCGTAGGACCTAGGATAGAGCCTTGGGGGACACCCGCGTTTGTAGGGTAGTTCTGGGAGGCATGTCCGTTTAAAACCACCTTCAGTGTGCGGTTGGAGAGGAATGACTGGATTAAGTCCAACAAAAGTCCAGTAATGCCGTAGCTTCGTAGTTTCCGTAGAAGGCCGGCATGCCATACTCTGTCGAATGCTTTAGAGATATACAGGGCGACAGTTCGGGCTTCACCATTCTTGTCGAGAGCCTGGTATATATACTCGGTGATGGTCGTTAGCATATCAGCAGTAGAGCTAATGAAGCGGAAGCCATACTGTTTGTCCGATAGGAGCCCGTGGGCCGTGAGATACTGAACGACCTCGGCATTGATAATGGCAATATATGCTGGGCACCCTACGTACAGATAAAGAAGAGACTTGAAGCAACAGAAATGTGGTTCTACAGAAGGATGCTGAGAATACCATTGACCGAACATGTAAGCAACGACAAAGTCTTAGAGAAAATAGAAACAAAAAAGACAGTCAGTTAAATGCCATACATGATACACGCTTGGGCGATCATGTCTCTTTCGTCCATGACTGAATAGGAAGATTTTCCCACTGTAACTTGCCTTTTCTTTCTGCGGTAGACTGGTTGCCAACCAAGGCTATAGAACTCAATCTGAGATTCAGCAATTATAACAGTCAGTCAGTCAGTACATATCATGCATGATACACGTTTAGGTGACCATGTCTCTTTCAATCCATGACTGACTAGGCAGAAGAATTTCCCACAGTAGGTTTCCATTTTTGTTCTGCAGTAGACTGGTTGCCAACCAAAGCTATAGAACCTAAACTGAGATTCAGCCATTTTAAAGTCAGTCGGTCACTTACATGTCATACGGAATACACGCTTGGGCGATCATGTCTCTTTCAATCCATGACTGACTAGGCAGAAGATTTTCCTTCAGTAGGTTGCCATTTCTTTCTGCGGTAAACTGGTTGCCAAACAAGGCTACAGAACCTAATCTGAGATCTAACCATGATAACATTCAGTCCTTTAGTTAAGTACTATACGTGATACATGCTTGGGTGATCATGACTCTTTTGGTCCATGATTGACAAGGGAGAAGATTTTGTAGATTGCTGTTTCTTTATGTGGTTGATTAGTCGCCAGCCAATGCTATAAAATCTAATCTGCACTGCTATTTAACCCATAGCTGGAGGGAGAAGACATGCATTCATACCTTTCTCAATGGTATTTGCGCGTAAGTGAATACAACGAATTCAACTGGAGTTGGCGAAAAACGTGATGGTAGGATACTTCAGATCCGCCCGATTGACAAAAAAAAAAAAAAAAAAAATTGAAAAGTTTCAATATTTAAACATTTTCTGGGGAGATCAGTTTCTCATACAACGTTATAGTAAATTGAGCCTCCATTTTGAAACCAGTCGCCGGTACGACATTAACGCCACCTGTAGATTTGTTCATTATCAAATTTTTGGGACTTTTTTCAGTGCAATATTATCTTTTATACCTTAAACTTTAGCAATGACAAAAAAAAAAAAAAAAAAAAATGAAATTTGCAAAAATTTCAATATTTAAACAATTTTATGGGGTGAACCAGTTTCTCATACAACCTTATAGTGAATTGAAAATGGAGGATCGATTTACTTTAACGTTATATGAGAAACTGACAACCCCCACAAATATGTTTAAATATTATAAGTTTTCAATTTTTTTTTGATAATCGGAAAGTTTAAGTAACAATCGATAGGAGTGCGCTGAAAAAGTTTAAAAAAATGAAGAACAACGAAATTAAACGTGGTGGTAGTCTGCTTCAGGTCCGCTGAAAACTCATACTAAATATCAGGAAGAGACAGATGAGGTTCCTGGGACACGTAGTGAGAAAGGAGGGCCTAGAGAATTTAATACTCACAGGTCGGATAAAGAGAAGGAGAGACAGAGGAAAGAAGCGCGAGACGTTCTTGTTAGGTCTGACGAACTGGATGGTGGAGTGGGGCTTAGAGGTACCAAGAGAAAAAATATTGAGAGCAACAAGAGACAGAGCTAAGTGGAAGTCTATGATCGCCTACGTCCTGAAGAGAAACGGGACATGAAAAAGAAAAACTTGGCCATATCATATACGTTCATCAAACTTAAGCAACATCGAACATGGTCAGTATCTCAACAGCTCAGTGAGGGGAATTTAGTTCATATTTGTGTGTGTATTAAAAAAAGTCAATGTTTTTATTTCATAGCATTTAAATGTACACCCTTTCAAAATTTTGCTAAGTGTGCTATTTTCATTTGCGCTTAGGTGTGCCGTTGCTTAAAACCGTTGAGAAACAGTGGGTTAGATTTATCAAGTGAATGTTAGTGTGAAATAGAATTACTCGAGTTATAAGGATGACTGAAACCACTTGTATCGTACAGTCAGTCAGTTAAGTGCCATACGTGATACACGCTTGGGCGATCATGTCTCGAAAGAGACATGACTGACTGGGCAGAAGATTATCCCGCAGTAGGTTGCCATTGCTTTCTGCGGTAGACTGGTTGCTGACCAAGGCTATAGAACCCAATCTGTCCTGTTATTTGACTCATAGCTAGAGCAGGAAGAGATGTATTATATTTTTAAGTAGTAATTAGTGGGGGATCAGTTTATTATTTCATAATAACATAAAATTGATCCCCCACTTCATGCCCAGTAAAAGCCTTAATCATGTTTCCAACTATTATATTCAGTCAGTTAAGTGCCATACCTGATACACGCTTGGGCGATCATGTCCCGAAAGAAACATGACTGACTGGGCAGAAGATTATCCCGCAGTAGGTTGCCATTGCTTTCTGCGGTAGACTGGTTGCTGACCAAGGCTATAGAACCCAATCTGTCCTGTTATTTGACTCATAGCTAGAGCAGGAAGAGATGTATTGTATTTTAAAGTAGTAATTAGTGGGGGATCAGTTTATTATTTCATAATAATATAAAATTGATCCCCCACTTTATGCCCAGTAAAAGCCTTAATCATGTTTCCAACTATTATATTCAGTCAGTTAAGTGCCATACCTGATACACGCTTGGGCGATCATGTCCCGAAAGAAACATGACTGACTGGGCAGAAGATTATCCCGCAGTAGGTTGCCATTGCTTTCTGCGGTAGACTGGTTGCTGACCAAGGCTATAGAACCCAATCTGTCCTGTTATTTGACTCATAGCTAGAGCAGGAAGAGATGTATTATATTTTTAAGTAGTAATTAGTGGGGGATCAGTTTATTATTTCATAATAATATAAAATTGATCCCCCACTTTATTCCCAGTAAAAGCCTTAATCATGTTTCCAACTATTATATTCAGTCAGTTAAGTGCCATACCTGATACACGCTTGGGCGATCATGTCCCGAAAGAAACATGACTGACTGGGCAGAAGATTATCCCGCAGTAGGTTGCCATTGCTTTCTGCGGTAGACTGGTTGCCGACCAAGGCTATAGAACCCAATCTGTCCTGCTATTTAACCCATAACTGGAATGAAGAGACGGATTAATACCTTTCCCAAGGGTATTTGCGCGTAAGTGAATACAATGGATTCAACTGGAATTCGAACTCGGCTCCCCGGTCTCTCGTTCCGAGCCGATATCCACTGTACCACAACGTACATCATTGTATCGTACAGGGTTTTTAAAAGGTTGATATTGTAGCTACAGAGAGGTGGTTAATGTTTATTTAATTCGGCCTTATAAGTTTTATGCAGAATTATCAGAAGGTTTTCTGCAGAAGGGTTAGTCGCAGGTTGGAATGTGTGAATTTGTGTGGAAGAGTGGAATAGTGTGATACAGTAGAAGAATAAAAATATATATTTTTCGTGTGGAAATAAAAAAATTATTAAACAAATAAAATAACAAGAATTCATAGAAATTAATGTTCAATTAGAAAGTTAAGAGTATCAAAAATGTTTGTAGTAGTAATTTGTTGATTAAAAAATTACTACTATGAACATGTTTTGGATAGAGTTCAGGCGTACGTATGTATGTATGTATGTATGTATGTATGTATTTATTAGCGTTTGTTTGGTAGAAATGTCTTTGAAGAGAGAAGAAGAATTAAAAGGAATCAGCACACGAGAAAAAAGGGGAAGGAGGACGAATGTCCTGGGTCACTTGAAGCTTCTCCCGTTACATTTTAGCTTGTCGTCTCTGCTGCTTCTATCCCTTACTGTCTGACTGAAGCTGATCGAAGTCATTTATAGTCATCTAGATTTTTCGCACTTGATCGCTAAATCCTTTTTAGTCTTGTAGATCGCTTCTATTGGTCAAAATCAATTTAACACCAACTTGCAAAATACGGTTTCGACTTTTTTTTTTAAGCACATGGTCAATCCTTTTTCTAGTATTTCACAGGTCATTGTAAATTCTTGTAAAAGTGAAGAAGAAGGTTGATTTTAATTCTTAATTTCCTATCCACTATAATATAAATTGGGAAATAATTGTCTGATTTACCATACAGTGCGACTCAAAACATTTTGCAAATACTGATATTTTGTATTTTCTCTAATAAAATATGCTTTCGTGGATAAAAATCGAATATTTTAATTCCTTATTGCTCGCTCAATACCCAACATTACATCTTAAAATAAATTACAAAAAATAACTTTATTCGTGATTTTTTTTAATAAAAAAAAATAAAACCTACTCAAAATATTTTGCAAACTTTAATTCCAATGTAAAAATGGTTACAATCAAATCTATTGTACAAAATAATGAAAGGTTTTTATTACATATCAATGAAAATTGGTTTAGTTTCTTTTTTAAATATCAATGTATGAAAACACGGTAAATTTTTGTTGTAAGTCCCAACGCTTTTCACCTCCAAATTTATCCAAAATAGCATTATCTCTGTACAAATGTATCTGCTGAACTCAAATCAACTGCTAGTTATTGAAGAAACTTACCTTTTTTTTTTATCTAAATGTCCATAAAAAAACGAACTATATCTCGCACTTTTTCTCTCCCGTAACTCTCACGAAGTCTTGTAATTAACTGCAGAATGACGTACTGCGTATGAGAACGATTTTTGGTCGATTTTTCTTCATTTACTGATACTTCCGGCGATGTACTTCCGTTAATGAAAGTAATGCGCTATTGTATTTCTACGCTTATTACTCTCATCACAGGAAGTACATCGCCGGAAGTTTCAGTAAAGGAAGAAAACTTACCAAAATACAAAAGAAAATTGCTGCCTACGTAGAAAGTCATTCTGCAGTTAATTACATGACTTCGTGAGAGTTACGGGAGAGAAAAAGTGCGAGATATAGTTTATTTTTTTATGGACTTTCAAAGCAAAAAAGGTAAGTTTCTTCAATAACTAATTGTTGATTTGAGTTCAACATATACATTTGCACAGAAATAATGCTATTTTGGATAAATTTGAAGGGAGAAAAGCTGTCGGCACCTAAAACGAACATTTACCGAAAACACAAAGATCACATTAATATTTAATTTTTCGACCATCATTTTTAAGAAGCTCAATAAATCGTTTTTCGACTTTCACAGTTGATCTTTATTAGAAAATTGACGCCCATTCCCACAAACTCGACGCTTTACTATGACATAAAGGTTCTCAATGGGAATTAATTCGAGACTCTGTGGTGGCCACACCCTAATCCTGTCCCCAGTTAAACCTTGATTAGCCAACCACTCTTTGCTGAAACGCGTCGCATAATTGGGGATTTTATCTTACTGATAAACAACATTACTGCGGAACTCAAGTAGGGTATGAAATTTTGTTTTAGAAATTTGCTATAATTAGCTGAATTCAGGTTGAGTCTTTCTGGCACAAGAAATGGTCTAATTAATGTCGAGCCACAAATTCCCGCCCAGAACATCACTCCACCGCCGCCTTGTTGGCATTTAAAACACAAGCGATGAGTTCCGCCATGAATGAGCCCACCTCTTTTCCAATCATCGAAGCTGTCTAATGTAGCGCGGGCTTCATCCGTCCAAATAAATTTTTAAGTATTTCTTTGCCCATTCTAACCCCTTCAGGCTATCCATTTTGCTCAACGGAGAGTAGGAAATTGAAGAACGCCGTTTTGCCATACTACAGAGGGTGCAATTTTCTGTTGTTTTTTTATTTTTCTTCAACGCCATATTGCTTAAAAATCTCTTTGCTGGTGCGGTAAGAGTTCTGTTTGAATGCTCTTTTATTTTTTCTTCAATCTCTCTTAAATCATTGCAGAAGCTGAATAGAGTATTAAAACACAGTCAATCCTTCTTTAATAATCATTTTACTTTACCATGGCCCAAAGGTTCTCGATAGGGTTTAAATCAGGACCCTGTGGTGGCCATACCATAATCTTGTTCCCTGTGAAACCTTGATTTGCTAACCATTCTTTGGTGAAGCGCGCCGCATGACTGGGAACATTATGACTAGGGGCATTATGACTGGAGGCATTATGACTGGAGGCATTATGACTGGAGGCATTATAACTGGAGGCATTATGATTGGAGGCATTATAATTGGAGGCATTATAACTGGAAGCATTATGACTGGAGGCATTATGACTGGAGGCATTATGATTGGAGGCATTATAACTGGAGGCATTATAACTGGAAGCATTATGACTGGAGGCATTATGACTGGAGGCATTATGACTGGAGGCATTATGACTGGAGTTATTATCTTGCTGATAAACAAGATTACTACGGAACTCATCATTTTGTGAATTCAACCAGGGTATGAAATTTTCTTTTAGAAATTGGCAATAATTAGCTGAATTCAATTTGAGTCCTTCTGGCACAAGAAATAGTCTAATTAATGTCGAGCCAAAATTTCCCGCCCACAACATCACTCCACCGCCGCCTTGTTGGCATCTAAAACGCAGGCGATGAGTTGCGCCATTCCAATCATTGAGGCCGTCTAACGAAGCTCTGGCTTCAACCGTCCAAATTACTCTTTGGAAATCCATTTTTAAGTATTTGTTTGCCCATTCTAACCTCTTCAGGCGACCCATTTCGCTCAACGGTGGGCAGGAAATTGAAGAACGCCGTTTTGCCATACTACAGAGGGTGCGATTTCGTGTTGCTTTTGATTTTTCTTCAACGCCATCTTGCTTAAAAATCTCTTTGCTGGTGCTGTAAGAGTTCTGTTGAAATACTCTTTCATTTTTTCTTAAATCTCTCTTGTTAACTGAACGTAGACGACTACCCCTAGGTTTCTTGCGCTCCACTTTACCCTCATTAACATATTCCTTCACTGTGCAATGATCTTACTTAATTATTTTTTCTATTGCCAGTGTGGTTTTTATCATTTAAGAGTAGTTTTTTTTTTCATTAACTGTTAGTATCTTCCCACGAGCCATTATTTTAAAATTAATGATTTCTGCAAACACTTTTGATTCACCTGAAATATATATATATATACTAGCAGTATAGCCCGGCGTTACTCGGCTGTAATGAAAGCTTTAAAACTAATCCATGGTCCTGGAGCTCAGACTCTTTGGACGTTGGCACGAAAGACTAAAAAGCAATAGTTGTTTCCAGTTAAAGCGAAACCGTAGACTGAAAGAAAAATGAATGGATGTAAGTCAAATTTCGATATCAAATAAGTTTTTTCGTCGTAAACTGAATTTTGAAGGCTAAATAAGTCCTTTGAGTAAATGGTATCATGGCTGAGACTAAGAACTACAATTATACCTACTTAGAGTCAAACCCGAAGCAAAAACAAAATAAAAGGCCTGAAAAAAATACAAACATACACACAAACATCTTGCCTTTTATATATTATCGATTTTCTGCACTATTGTAAGAACTGCAACCTTGAAACTTCTGAATATTGTTTCTTATGTCTTTGTCTATGAGTGTATCAAATTTGATTAAAATCGGATCACTCCTTCTATAACCCGATTTTTTCGATTATCGATTTTCAATATTTATCGGGAGTACCTCGACACAAAACCTAGCTAAGAACACTCGCAGACGCTTATAGTACAACTGTGTAAATTTTCAAGAAAGTCGGTTCAGCCGTTTCGGAGTCTATAGGTAATGGACACACACACACAGACAGACAAAATGGGAAGATGGAAAATGGGAAGATGGAAAGTGCGACACGGAGATCCGAAGGCGAATTGGCATGGCAAAGGATGCGTTCCAGAAGATGAGCAAAATACTAACACACAGGAAAATCTCAATAGAAACGAAGAAAAGAGTTCTAGACTGCTACGTGATGTCAATTCTTCAATACGGCTGTGAATGCTGGACAATATCATCGAAAATGAGGACAAAACTGGAAGCGGCCGAAATGTGGTTCTACAGAAGGATGCTACGGATATCGTGGACTGAGCATGCAAGCAACGAGGAGGTGTTGGAAAGAATGGCAACAAAAAGGAAATTGATGCTGAGCGTCAGGAAGAGACAACTGAAGTTCCTGGGACATGCAATGAGGAAGGAGAGCCTGGAGAACCTGATACTGACTGGACTGGACAGATAGAAGGAAGGAGAGACAGAGGAAGGCAGCGGATAACATATTTGCATGGCCTGATCAGGTGTATGACGGAACGGGGGTTGCCAGGAGCAACAGGCTCAAGCATACTAAGAGCCACAAGGGATAGGGAGATGTGGAGAACCATGATCGCCTACGTCCTGAAGGGACAGGGCACATAGAAGAAGAACAACAAAAAGACAAAATTTATTAAGAGCTACAAAAGACAGGAAATTGTGGAGAGCCATGATTGTTTACGTCCAGAAAGGACATGGCACATAGACGAAGAAGAATCTTGTGTAAATGATTGGTAGAACAGGAATTAGGAGAGTTAACAAAAAGAGAGCCTGGAGAACCTGATACTGACTGGTCAGATAGAAGGAAGGAGAGATAGAGGAAGGCAGCGGATAACATATCTGCAGGGTCTGATCAGGTGGATGACGGAAGGGGGGTTGCGAGATAATACAGGAGAAAGTGTGCCAAGAGC
This sequence comes from Ascarosepion bandense, assembly GCA_037127315.1. Taxonomy (NCBI): domain Eukaryota; kingdom Metazoa; phylum Mollusca; class Cephalopoda; order Sepiida; family Sepiidae; genus Ascarosepion; species Ascarosepion bandense. The sequence continues at coordinate 618,181 of JBBBDQ010001510.1, read as the reverse complement.
CTCCAGGGATAGAAAGACGTGGGAGGCCATGATCACCTACATCCTGAAGGAACAAGGCACAGAGAAGATATCTGTTAAAATGAGAAATTAGTGTTATTTTTATTTTTGCGTAATTTGTACGACAATTCATCCATCGCACCGTATACATTACAATCTTTTCACCCCAAGCAAGGCAGTACTGCCACTGAACTGATGCGCAGTGGGTTACGTGAGAGGAGAGCGAGAAGAAAGAAGATCAAGATAGAGAGGGTGTCGGAAAAAGGATAAGAGAAAGATAGTAATAATTTGAATTTGAATTTTATTCAACTTCTATAGGTTCTTTGAAAATTGAAATTGAAATTGATACTGAGTATCAGGAAGAGACAACTGAAGTTCGTGGGACACGCAATGAGGAAGGAGAGCCTGGAGAGCCTGATACTGACTGGTCAGATAGAAGGAAGGAGAGACAGAGGAAGGCAGCGGATAACATATTTGCAGGGTCTGATCAGGTGGATGACGGAACGGGGGTTGCCAGGAGCAACAGGCTCAAACATACTAAGAGCCACAAGGGATGTGGAGAACCATGATCGCCTACGTCCTGAAGGGACAGGGCACATAGAAGAAGAAGAAGAAGAAGAAGAAGAAGAAGATATATACTTCTTTTTATATGTGTCTTGTCCTTTTCCGTGGCGTCCCATGTTTCCCTATCCCTGGTGACACTTAGCACGCTTTCAACATGCAAACCCCCGTTCTTCCATCCACCTACTCAGGCCAATCAAGTATCAGTTCATTGACGAGATCGGATCTGTGCTTTCATATTTAACTCATTCCTGATTCGCAACGGCAGTCTATGTAGACTTGCCTAAATCCGAACGACCTCGTCTAGACGCATGTAATAGAAAACAACTGAGACGGCTTCTCATCACAAGCCGTTCAAATAATAAAATATCAGACAGACAATTACAAAACACATGCGAAGATGAAACAATATCAGAATCCCTCATGAGATCAAGATAGAACTCGGACAAGGCAATTGATAATATCGCAAACAAAGCGATTATACTTTATTTTGTTAGATTTCATTTTGTTTGTTTAACGGCATATCAACCTCGTATGGGTCATTCAATACTGAAATTTAATTTTCTTGTGAGCTTTGATTTGATTTGTTTGTTTAACGGCATATCAACCTCGTATGGGTCATTCAATACTGAAATTTAATTTTCTTGTGAGCTTTGATTTGATTTGTTTGTTTAACGGCATATCAACCTCGTATGGGTCATTCAATACTGAAATTTAATTTTCTTGTGAGCTTTGATTTGATTTGTTTGTTTAACGGCATATCAACCTCGTATGGGTCATTCAATACTGAAATTTAATTTTCTTTTGAGCTTTGATTTGATTTGTTTGTTTAACGGCATATCAACCTCGTATGGGTCATTCAATACTGAAATTTAATTTTCTTGTGAGCTTTGATTTGATTTGTTTGTTTAACGGCATATCAACCTCGTATGGGTCATTTAATACAGAAATTTAATTTTCTTTTGAGCTTTGATTTGATTTGTTTGTTTAACGGCATATCAACTCCTTATGGGTCACTTAATACTTCAATTTAATTTTCATGGGTTCTTTGATTTGATTTGTTTGTTTAACAGCATATCAACTCCTTATGGGTCATTTGATATCGAAATTTAATTTTACTAGGACCATTGATTTGATTTTTTTTGTTTAACGACCTATCAACTCCTTATGGGTCATTTAAAGCTGAAATTTAATTTTATTGGGACCATTGATTTGATTTGTTTGTTTAACGGCCTATCAACTCCTTATGGGTCATTTAAAGCTGAAATTTAATTTTCTTGAGAGCATTGACTTGATTTGTTTGTTTAACGGCCTATCAATTCCTTATGGGTCATTTAAAGCTGAAATTTAATTTTCTTGAGAGCATTGATTTGATTTGTTTGTTTAACGACATATCAACTCCTTATGGGTCATTTGATATCGAAATTTAATTTTACTAGGACCATTGATTTTATTTGTTTGTTTAACGACCTATCAATCCTTATGGGTCATTTAAAGCTGAAATTTAATTTTATTGGGACCATTGATTTGATTTGTTTGTTTAACGGCCTATCAACTCCTTATGGGTCATTTAAAGCTGAAATTTAATTTTCTTGAGAGCATTGACTTGATTTGTTTGTTTAACCGCCTATCAATTCCTTATGGGTCATTTAAAGCTGAAATTTAATTTTCTTGAGAGCATTGATTTGATTTGTTTGTTTAACGTCATATCAACTCCTTATGGGTCATTTAAAGCTGAAATTTAATTTTCTTGAGAGCATTGATTTGATTTGTTTGTTTAACGGCCTATCAACTCCTTATGGGTCATTTAAAGCTGAAATTTAATTTTCTTGAGAGCATTGATTTGATTTGTTTGTTTAACGACATATCAACTCCTTATTGGTCATTTAATGCTGAAATTTAATTTTCTTGTGAGCTAAAATCATAAAGACATTTTTTTCTATCAAACAAAATATAAAAAATATACAATTTGTTTAATCTGCATATATGTTTTTAAATATACTGTTTTGTATTTTTTTACAAACATTTCTTTCTGTGTTGTCTTTTCTTGAAATTTGTGTAGTATTTTGTGGACAGGACATTCCGCATTACATTCTCCCTTTTAATCCGGGTGTTCTGTACCCCACATTGTATAGGGTGTGTTTGGGTTTCCCATCAGGTTTTGTTGAAGAACCGAACATATTATTGCGCTATGTGCAACAGACCTCTTGTTATATATCGCCGTACGACGACAAACAACGAGAACACGCATATATAAAAATATAAGGTTATATCTTTATTCCTGACGACGAACCCGTGTGGAACAGAGAATGGAAGAGTGAGAGCGCACATAGAATGGGTCGACGGGAGTGTAGTCTTGCCTGTGGTGTCTCTCTGCTTCCACTGGCCGTTCTCGCTGGCGAATCCGTGTGTCGAGGTCTTTTTATAGTCTTCTAGAACCGGGACTTTTCCTTCCGGTTTTGCCTCGCCCACGCAACGCCCACGTAATTCCAAGAGACACCTGTTCTGTTTGCCTCCGTAGTCATTTCCGCCGCTGTCTGAAATAAGGTCAAACGAGCCCGACTCATAACCCTGCGACATCCGCTCCAGGCCCCGACAGGATGTATTTCTCAAACACCTGTCTTGTCGTTCGCCGACCCCTTCACCGACGGGAAACACCATCGATTGCATCAACCTTCCTCGGGTGGGGCCAGATTGCTATATTACACTCTAACCGGTTGTGTCAGTTAATCATTTTTGTATTACATTGTTACAGGTGATGAAAAATGTATTTGTTTATTCTTCTGAGATGAGTTACATTATTCGAATCAAGAAAAGGGATCACCACTCTTTATAGGATGAAGTTGAAATAATAGATAGAGAACGCCACTGGAAAGTACGTAAACTTAAGGAATCAGCGCATATGCTAGGCCACAAAAATCTCCTAAGCCGACCAAGTATAGAGATGAAGAGAATATGGGAATCAGTAATACGGAGTGCCAGAGACAATCATTAGTGTCAAAAAGATTGTAATATGAGCTCTATTAAAAATACAAGAGAAAATCATTAGCACCAAAAATTGCAATATGAACTCTGGTAAAAAAAAATGGTGACTGAAACATTCAGTTTATAAGTCCCAGAAATTCACTAGCTGTTGTCCTCAAGGACATGGTGCAGTGGATATAAACGTTGGTTAGTTCCAGTGACTTGACCCGAAGAGTTATGCGTTCAATATGTGGTGCAGTCGATATCAACTGGGAACGAGAAATCGGGGACCCGAGTTCAAATTCTAGTAGAATTCTATGCATTCATACCCTTGGGAAAGGTATTGATCCGGCTCTTCCCTCCAGTTATGGGTTAAATAAAATGATAGATTGGATTCTATAGCCTTGGCTGGCAACCAGTCTACTGCAGAAAGCAATGGCAACCTACTGCGGGATAATGTTCTGCTCAGTCAGACGTGTCTCGAAAGGGACATAATCATCCAAGCGTGTATCACGTATGGCACTTAACTGACTGATCAGACAAATAACTTATAGACTTCAGTTAAAGTGAGAGAATTCATGACTACCGGAAGTGGATTCGCACAGGAATGAGAATGATTATACCACAGTGATCGTAATAAAGTGTTCGGTTCGGCTGAAACGTCGTGAAAATGGCAAGAAATATTCGGACAATAGTCGGAATAATGTAAATAGATAAAAACGAATAAGATAGATCAGATAACGGGCAAGCGGAAATCAATAAGTCGAAAAACAACCAGAAAGCGAATGCAAAGTTGAAAACAGCTTTTCATATTTTTTGAAGTAAAAACCACATTTCTTGAATTTAACGCGGAATCAAAAAATATCTTCTGAAGCAATGATATTCTTAGTGTAGGTTAGATGTGACACAAAGCCGAAAGTATGGGGTATCCAACGATGATTGAACAAACTACTAAGTCGTAACAGTCGTGGCGGACTGGGGTAAGAAATGGCTTGCGAATTTTAATGCTTCCAAAACGAAGCTGCTATTTATTAACCATCACAGGCAATTGCTCCTACCCCCCCACTAGCATGGATCAGGATAGTCTCCCTGAATGTAAAACACTGCGCCTCCCCGGGTTAACTCTCACAACAGACCTCAAGGGGAATGACTACATAGAATCCACAATTAAATCTGCTGCTAAGAAAGTCGTTTCTCTGTGTAGGGCTAGGAAGTTTTTCCCGTCTGCACATATATAAATCTACCATCCGCCGGGGAATTGAATACCGATGCCATATCTGGTCGGATGCTCCTGCTATCCACCTAGGGGTCCTTGTTAAAATCCAACGGAGAATCTGTAATGTGATCGATCCCGACTTGGCAGCTCAGATACAGTCACTTTCTCACCGGCGCAATGTGGCTTCCCTGTGTTTCTTCTACAAATATTTCCACGGCTTCTGCTCCGATGAACTTAGCTCACTGGTGCCCCCTATATATTAGTTTACTCGCACCACAAGATTAGCAACTAGGTCCCACCCTTTTACTGTGAAACTAATGAAATGAAAACGCAAATTCTACTCCAGTAGCTTCTTTTCCCGCACTTCCCGTCTGTGGAATGCCCTTCCGTTTAATTGCTTCTCCGACAGCTACAATTTCCAAGAATTTAAATGTAAAGACAATAGTCATCTCCTAACTCACTAACCTGCATCCTCTCTCTCATGCTCCTTTCTCTGTCTACTCCACTCTCATCAGTATTCTGATCCTTCTCTTACCCACTTCCTGACATGTCATGTCGGTGAGAAAGTGACTGAAGGCGTGCTGCTAAGTCAGGATCGATCCTCCTTTGGATTTTGTCGAGAACCTTAAAATGAATAGCAGGAGAACCCGACTTTATATGGCAACATGCGAAAGAGGTGAAGTGTGTTGCTCTCTAGATTACCATTCTGATGATAGGCAAGAAAGTTTTTCTATGGTGGTTAGATAGCAGCTTCGTTTTGGATGCATTAAAATTTACGAGCTATTTCTTATCCCACTCAGTCACAGGTTTGTAGGATCCTTTAGAAATCCAACAGCCTGGTTTACTTTGTCAGCCTTGGAAGATTTCTTATTGATATAGGAAGATTGATATAACATAGTGCAACATTCCCTGAATCACGACAGCTATTTATCCCGGGCAACATCGTGCAGGTCTGATATTCAACCTTTGAAAGAATTGGTTAGGTTTATTCGTACGGACGAATATAGGCAGCGTCTAAACCAGAAACAAATAGCGATACCGACGTTGCATCTTGGCAAAACAGGAAACTCGTATTGAAAGTTATAAGCAAGTTGAAAGTTTTGCTAATAAAAAAAAATACACCCTAAAAAACTAAAAAAAACAAACTCTATGGTCAGCTTCCTGTAGCCAATTCCGAAAAAAAAAAAATGAAAAAAAGCGATCTGCAAACAATTCGGGGCATTGAGATGTAACGTAAATATATCCTTCATGAGCGGCTTTGCGGCTTCAAGAGGGGAAAAATATCGTATGAGAATCTCGAAGCTTCTCGCGAGAGATAAATTGTGATTGTCTGCAATGCAGCGGTATGGACATGTCAGTGAAGGTTTCTGCTTGACTCTTTCTCATTTTTAAAAAAAAAACAAACTATTTTCCTTTCGTAAGGGCACGATTTCTCTCTTTTCATTTGTATCGGTTTTGTTTTATTTATTTATTTATTTATTTATTTATTCCTTTGTACTTAACGGTGTCTTTCATTCTGATCCATTCAATCGCTGAACTCTTTAACGTTCTTTCTTTCTCCGTGACACAGAATCAGCTTTTATTGTCTTTGTTGTTCTTCCATTTCCATCTTTCTTTCTTTCTTTCTTTCTTTCTTTCTTTCTGCCACAAAATTATTTTTTTTTGTCACGAGCGTTCTTTTCTCTCGATTTTTCTCTTTCTTTACGCTTTCTTTTTTTTGTATCTATTCAATTATTATTGCCTCCGTCGTTCTTTCTTTCTTTCTTTCTTTCTTTCTTTCTTCCATAAAATTAGTTTTTGTCTTTGTTGTTCTTTCTTCCCAATTTTCCATCTTTTTCTCTTTCTATCTCGTCACTTCTTTCTTTCTTTCTTTCTTTCTTTCTTTCTCAGTTCAATTATATTGTTGTCTCCGTTGTTTTTTCTTTTTTTTTCTTTCTGTCACAAAATAAGTTTTTTTTTGTCTCTGACGTTCTTTCTTTATGATTTTTTTGTATCTTTATGTTTTCTTTCTTTTTGTCACAATTCAATTATATTGGTGTCTCCATTGTTCTTTCTTTCTGTCTTTTTTATTTCCTCCGCAAAACCAGTTCTTTTTTTTGTCTCCGCTCTTCTTTCTTTCCTATTTTTTCTGTCTCTTTCTTTCAAAAATCAGTTTTCTTGTCTCCGTTGTTCTTTCTTTCTTTCTTTCTTTAACGTTATTTCTTTCTTTCTTTCTTTCTTTAACGTTATTTGTTTGTTTGTTTGTTTCTTTAACGTTATTTGTTTGTTTGTTTGTTTGTTTGTTTCTTTCTTTAACGTTATTTGTTTCTTTCACAAAATAATTTCCTTTTTTGTCTCATTCATTATTTCTTCCCGATTTTCTATTTTTTGTTTGTTTGTTTCTTTCTTTCACAAAATCAGTTTTTTTTTGTTCCTGTCTATCTTTTTTCCCGACTTACTCATTTTTATTCGTTCTTTCTTTCTTTCTTTCTTTCTTTCTTTCTTTCTTTCTTTCTTTCATTCCTGTCACAAAAACAATTCTTTTTCATTCCCGTTGTCCTTTCTTCTCAATTTTCTCATTGATCTTTCTTTCTTTTTTCTTTCTTTTTTCTTTCTTCTCGCGTTCCTACTTCTTTTTCTGTTTTGTTCTTCTCTCCCCTTTTCCTCATCCCTCCCTTTCCTACACACTCAATACTTTTTTAAACTCTCACCTCCATTTTATACTCCATTTGTCTGCAATAACTTTGCTCACCGTACAAAATACTAAAAAAATAAATAAGTAAATAAGAAACAAAATAAACAAAGCGTGTCATCCTTATTCGCTTTATATATATATATATATATATATATATATATATATATATATATATATATATATACTTTTTTTTACCTTATTAACCAACGAATCTTTTATATTCAATTGCCTCGGGATATTCTTATTCGGGAAGGCGATCACCCTAACTTGTTTAAGCTGATAGTTTTGTAATTGTCTTTTTTATGGTTTCTGTTTATGGAAAGTGTATTGTCCAAGGTCCTATCCTTCATCTTTTCTCTTTCACTCTGCATTATTTTTTTTTTCATAGAAAAGAGTTATCTTGTTTGTTTTTTTAAAATCTGCTTTTTCTCCCCACACGTATTTCTTGCTTTCATTCCCTTTTTGTACTTAGTTTACATTCATCCTTTTGTACTTTATTTTGAACTTTTTCTTTCTTTCTTTCTTATTCATTCATTCATTAATCCATTATTTCTTTCTTTTTTCATTCATTTATTAATAATTTTTTGTTGCCTTTCTTTCATAATTTTTCTTTCTCTCTGTCTTTTTTCTCCCATTATCTATTTCTTCTATTTTTTCATTCTTATTTAAAACATCCATCTATGCACTCCTTCCGTTTTTCTTTCTTGCTTTCTATCATTTATCGTCATTTCATTTTTATTTTTAATTAATTTATTCTTGATCCTTATTTCTTTTTATCTTTCTTTCATAATTTTTCTTCCTTTATTTCTCTTTACTCATATTTCTTTCATTCTTATTTCATTCATATATTCTTCAATAACTTTTTCAATTTTTCATTTTTACCTCCATTTTGTTTCTATTTTCTGTTATTCTTTTTTCTTTTTCTTTCCATTTTTCCGTTTCTTCAATTCATTCTTTCTTTCTTTTTCATTCGTCTATTCATATAGATGATTTCTTTTTGTCATTCTTTCATAATTTTTCTTTCTCTCAGTCTTTTTTCATTCATAATTTCTTTCTTTTTATGTGTCTTTCATTCTTATTTCATTCATTCTTTCTATTTTTATCATCATTTTATCATCTTTTTCATTCATTGATTCAACCATTTATTCTTTCTTTCATTTTCATTCATTTATCCTTCATTCTTTTTTTATGTTTATCTTTCTCTCAAAATGTTTCTTTCTCTCTGTCTTTTTTATTGAATTATTTCTTTATTCTTATATCTTTTATTCTTATTTCATTCATCCATTGTTTGTCTGCTTCTTTCTTTTAATAACTGTTTTCTCTTTTCTTCATTTTCACCCATATTTTGTTATTATTCTCTATCCTTCTTTCTTTCTGTTTTTCTTCTTTTCATTTTATTATTTTTCATTCATTCATCATTTACGTCTCCCTTTTTCATTCATTTATTCAAATCCTCTATTTGTTTTTGTCTTTCTCTCATAATTTTACTTTTTTTAAATTATCTCTTTTTTCTTATGTCTTTCATTCATTCATTCATTCATTCATTCATTCTGTTTCTCTTTCTCTAATGTTTTTCTCATTTGTTCTTTTTTTTCCTACTTCATCTTTCATTCTTTCTTTCTTTCTTTCTTTCTTTCTTTCTTTCTTTCTTTCTTGTTTTTGAGATCCCCCTTTCATTTTTTTTTTCATTCATCCTATTACTTATTTCTTTCAAAAGCAACTTTCATTCTTTTCCCGTTTTCGTGCTCAAATCAACTAACTTTCTGATATATTTCTCCCAAGTTTACCGCACGATATAAATACTTTTGGAATCTCATCACAGTTTGGCACAAGGCTACACTTTTAAAGAAATCTCGGGAGAGTACGAAAGTAGGCAATTAAGCAAACTTTTCTGCAGTTTAAGCAGAGAGGTATATTGTTCCCATCTCGTTCATTTAAACTATATATATATATATATATATATATATATATATATATATTCTTCATTTGTAAACGAGTTATTACCCGACCTAGGTTACTACCATGTGGTGTCTTCAGGCGATTCGCAATAACTGATTTTACCGTTTCCCGTTTTTTTTAAGAACGCTCACGTAACGGATATATATATATAAATATATATTTATTTATTTGTAAATTCAGATAAAACTTAGCGGAAAATAGCCATTCTCAACATGTCATTTTAAGACATGCATTTTTGAACCCCTTATAAACAGAGAATGAGGAAAAACTTTAAGCCCGGAGGTAAAGGAAGAGGTTGGGAGGTATTGGTTTTATTAGTGTTAAGCTAGGTGAATTTTAGTATTAATTTCCCCTTTGGTAGTGGGAGGTATGTGGCTTGAACCTTGAGTTAGTAGTGATAGGTTGTGGGGAAGTAACTGCTTGGCCAAATTTAAAAAATAAACTTATTGTGACTAATTGGAGGAATAGGATAATTATTGTAATTTATACTTATATACTTATTTCTATGACGGCACATACTTATGATCTCCCTTTATTTACTTTATATATATATATATATATATATATATATATATATACACACACACACACACACACACACACATATATATATATATATATTGTAATTTTGTTATTACGATGGATTATAAAAGCATTATATCACTAAAGAAAAATTTCCATGTTTCAGAACAATACTGTTTCTTCTTCAGGTGATATGTTAAAACAAACGGTGAAAATGATTTTTTTTGAAAATATAAGGTCTTATAAGGTCTTATATTTTCAAAAAAAATCATTTTCACCGTTTGTTTTAACATATCACCTGAAGAAGAAACAGTATTGTTCTGAAACATGGAAATTTTTGTGTAGTGATATAGTGATGCTTCTATGAAACCATTGTAATAACAGAATTATAATATTAAGCTCTATTCTGTATCAAGCACTTTTTATAAAAGTAAATGATTGAACAATGAGCATATGCATATGCATAAAAGTGGTTATAAATAATAATTTATTTCGACGGGCGAACATACCCATCTCTTCAGGCCACGATTTCATTTGGCTTAAATTTTCTCAGAACATTGCAAAAAATTAAAAAAAAATGTGGGGGGAATAAAAGTAATATGACCCAGAATAGTGCGAACTTGTTAGGGTTACAAAGTTTAGGGTAGAGCTCATGTATTAAGTGTGGTTTAATTCAGCAATGAATTAGAGCACTCTCAGCTATTTGGCGTGTATAATGATAATATACACACTAAAAGTCTGCCTCTTTCGACCGAGCGCCCGTAGCTCAGAGGTAGAATCGCCGACTGACGCTAATTCGGTCAGGTTTCAACCCTGGGTAAAAAGCAATCGGCTGTTTAACCGTACTGAGATCTGTCTGCGGATGGCTATACATAAATTCAGACAGATCTGTTTCGCCGTATCACGGCTCATCAGTACGGTTACACACCGATTGCTTTCTTACCTGGGATTGAAACCCGACCGAAATGGCGTCAGTCGGTGACTCTACCCCTGGGCTATGGGCGTTCGGTGGAAGTAGGCAGACTTTTTAGCGCATATCATTATACGCGCCCAATAGCTATCGCGCTCTAATTCATTTCACTGAATGAGCAATATATATATATATATATATATATATATATATATGGTGTTCATAAAGTTCGTGTGCACTTTAGAAAATTTATAACTTTATTTGTATTTGTGATAGAAATAATCTGTAAAAAATGAGCTTGAATAATTAAACTTGAAAAAAAAAACACTGTTTCAACAATATGGAGCTCCTTGTCCCTTTGCTCTGCGTGTTAGACAGTTTCTAAATCAGGGATTTCCTAACAGATGGATTGGAAGGGATGGGCCATTTTATTGGCCTCCACGTTCGCCAGATTTGATTCCATTAGATTTTTTTATGGGGACATGTGAAAAATATTGTGTATACAATCAAACCTAGTTCATTAGAAAATTTGAAATCTAAAATAACTAATGTGATTTCAGGCATTAATGTAAATCAATTGGCAAGTGTCTTCCGTGAACTGAAAATCGTATTACCCTTTGTATTGCTAATGATGGAGGACATGTGGAAACTTAAATAAAATTTCAATAAAACCTTAAAAAATATAAATTTACTGATTTCTAATCCTTTTTACAAATGATTCCTATCGCAAATACAAATAAAGTCATAATTTTAAAAATTTGTATTTGCGATAGAAATAATTTGTAAATAGAATTAGAAATAAATAAATCCATATTTTTAAGGTTTTATTGAAATTATATATATATATATATATATATATATATATATATATATATATATATATTACTCGCTAAAAAATCTGCCTCTTTCTACCGAGCACAAGTAGCTCAGAGGTGGAATCGCCGACTGACGCCAATTCGGTCGGGTTTCAATCCTGGGTAAAAGGCAATCGGCTGTCTAACCGTTCTGATGAGCTGTGATACAGCGAAACAGATCTGTCTCCGGATGACTATATATATATATATATATATATATATATATATATATTAGTCATCTACATACAAGCCTGTTTCGTTGTATCACAGCTCATCAATGAGGCTAGACGCATCCACTTGCTTCTGGCTGGGTTCGAAACTCGACCGATTTGGTGTCAGTCGGAATCGCTATTACCCTAAGCCATAGGAGCATGGAACCAGGGCAGTGAAATGTTAACGTGTTGTACATAATCAGCGCATACACACGCCAGTCACCGAGAGAACTCAATTCATTTCTGAAGAGTCACGCATACATCGCAGTAGTGGAAACTGATACACGGACATCCACCCACAAATAGATTTTAGATGTATACACTCTCGAATTCACACACCCACACACCTATGAAAACCATATAAGCTCGCTTATACATAAATTAATGCAAATACATATATACACAAGGAAATTTAAATTGCCTGTTAAATAGAATTGTAAGTTTACCCACTTCAGGTTCACTTTCATTTTGTGTTGATCATACTTTGGTAATTTTTGCGTATTGAGGAAATTTAGGTTGAAATTTGCTATGTATTTGATATATATGCCTGTATATGTGTACAACTACTTTGTCTTATGTATATAATTGTATGTAAGCTCTTTTTGTGTGTACATGTGAAGTTGGTTTGTATACTAGTGTTTTACGAAAGTTCCGGAGATTGACGAAATTGAATTAACAACCAGCATTTTAATTTATTTGTTTGAAGATTATTTTTAATTGATACTCATATTTGAATAGATATGCAATTTTAAATTAAACAGTATATTTCATATATAACACTACCGGCCTTGGTATTTTTGAGAAATTTTGCTAGGAAAATGTGTGTATTTGACATATATGCCTGTATATGGGTATAACTACTTTGTCTTATATATGTAATTGAATGTTGGTTCTTTTTGTGTGCATATGCGACGTTTGTTTGTATACTTTTGTATATATGTGTTTGTATTAATTTTTTGTATACGCATGCATATATGTGGGCGTGTGAATACGAGAGTGTATATATTGATAACGTACTTTATGTATATGCGGGTAGATGCGCGTGTATATATATATGTGTATGTGTGTGTGTGTGTGTGTGTGTGTGTGTGTGTGCGTGCATGCGTGCGTGCGTTCGTGCGTGTCCGTAAGGACGTGGGTGCGTGTGTGTGTGGAAGCTTGCTTTTTATATATTATATTACTGCAAAAAATTTCCATGTTTTAAAACATGGTCATATATATATATATATATATATATATATATATATATATATATATATATATATATATTAATTCAGATACTTTAATCCAAGCGAAAAAAGCAGGAAGGTAAATTCCAAAAACCCGATCCTAATTAATATCAAAAATTTTATTTTAATATTAAAAAATGATACAGGAAGAGAGCTCCATGTAATAAAATATTACAGAGCAAATATAAATTAAAAAAGAATTAATTCAATGATGTTGGATGATCATTTCGATATGAAAATCCCCACGGGGGATAACACATCACCTCAGTAAAAGAAAAATCCTTTCAGAAACTGGAGAAAAATCAGTCTAATTTTCATTCTTTTTTTCTTTTTCTTTTTCTTTTTCTTTTCTCTTTTTTTAATTTCTTTGCAAATCTATTTAAAAAGGAAAATTAGACTGATTTTTCTCCAGTTTCTGAAAGGATTTTTCTGTTACTGAGGTGATGTGTTATCCCCCGTGGGGATTTTCATATCGAAATGATCATCCAACATCATTGAATTAATCCTTTTTTAATTTTTAATAACAGATATATATATATATATATATATATATATATATATATATATATATATATATATATATATATATATTTCTTTGAAGAAATTTAAAAAATATAAGCAACCAACTTGATATAAACAAATATATATATTCCATTGAACTGTTTTATTGTAATCAGATGCATCCTAATTATAAACAAGACAAAATGTTATAACAATTCTCATCCGCTGTTATATAAAACCTCTAGATTCTATCAAGTACCTTGGGTTTATCTTCTATCATAAATACTTTAACACATCCAATCTAATTCTTAGAAATAATACATAATCTCAAAGATGTAACCTATCTAAAACAATTTTGTTTCTGAATTCTTATGCTTTTGGGAGATCGTATCTTCTATAAATACTTTCACGGCTTCTGCTCCGATGAACTTAGATCACTGGTGCCCCCTAAATACGAATTTGCACGAGATACTAGATTAGCAACTAGATCCCACCCTTTTACAGTGAAACCGATAAAATGCAGCCGTAACTTCTACTCCAACAGTTTCTTTCCTCGCACTTCCCGACTGTGGAATTCTCTTCCAAACGATTGCTTCCCCGACGGCTACAATCTCCAGGAGTTTAAATGTAAGGTCAATAGACACCTCCTAACACACTAACCTGCTCCCATTCTATCAAGCACACCTTCCCATCTGCCCGACCCTCATCCTCGCTATCCTTACTCATCTGTCACCTTTCTCCTGACATTCCCTATGTCTATCCACTCCTTCTCTTTACCTTCCCCTATGTAGCCCCATGCGCAATAGTGGCAGTGGAATGCCTTGCTTGGGGTGAGATGATTAAAAAAAAAAAATCTCCAACAATAAAAATAACATTAAGTTCTGACATTGGCCATATGCACCACACTCACTCGCATGGTAACTTGTTTATTTCTCAAAATTTGTGCAATTCGCGCACAGGGAGATGAGCATATAACAAAAAGCAAAGTAATATTAACATCAGACAAATTTTAGAAGACACCAACATTTTATATCGGACAGAGTGCAAAGAATGGTTCCAAATTCTGGAGGCTCTTGTAATAAAAGTGAATCAGTAAACATTAAATAAGGTGTTTTTAGTGTAAAATTTAATAAGCACACACACACACACACACACACACACACACACACACACACACAATTCTGTTTGAACATTTATATGACGTTACCTTGAGTGACTTAAAATTAATAACATAATACGTGAGGATTCTGCAAGCAAAAACCAGTTGCTTAACTATACATAGAACAATTACCGAAAAGCAAATTCGAAAGTACTCGGGGAAAAATAATCTACTCTATAATAATAAAGACCGCTGTATATATATTTTCGTTATCCACATACAAGCCTGTTTTGCTGTATCACAGCTTCTCAGTGTGGCTAGACATCCACTCGCTTCTGGCCAGGATCGAAACTCAACCGATTTGGTATCAGTCGAAGTCGCTAACCACCAAGCCATAGGTGCATGGAATCATAGAAGGGACATTTTAGCGTGTTGCATATAAGTGGGATATACACACGCCAGTGACCAAAATAACTCAATTCATTACTGAAGACTAATGCAGGAATTGCGAAAGTGGTAAGTGTTTTTTTTTTTAAATTTTTCTCTCTAGAGAGCTCAATCGTAATGAAAGCATAATATATTCGTTATCCACATACAAGCCTGTTTCGCTGTATCACAGCTCATCAGTGTGGCTAGACATCCACTTGCTTCTGGCCGGGATCGAAACTCGACTGATTTCGGAGTCGCTAACCCCTATACCGTATGGAATAAGAGAAGGGAAATTTTACAGTGTTGTATATAAGTGGGGTATATACACGCCAGTGACCGAAAGAACTCAGTTCATTGCTTAAGAGTAATGCATATATATATATAGTCATCCACATACAAGCCTGTTTCGCTGTATCACAGCTCATCAGTGTGGCTAGACACATCCACTTTCTTCTGGCCGGGATCGAAACTCGACCGATTTGGTGTCAGTCGGAGTCTCTACTCCCTAAGCCATCAACGCATGGTATTAGAGAAGGGAAATTTTAATGTGTTGTATATAAGCAGTGTATACGCACGCCAGTCACCGAAAGAACTCAATTCATTTCATAGAGCAGAAATTGATTGATTGCTTAATAACTTAGTTTTTCGTCATAATAAAATTAGACCAATGCAAATTTGCATTAAAAAGTGTTCCATACAATTGTATTGTAGAATATTTGAATATTCTTTATTGGCAAACGAATTATAACGCGACCTAGGTTTCTACCATATGGTGTCTTCAGGCGATTTGCAATAACTGATTTAACTGTTTACCTTCTTTTTAAGACGCTCACGTAACAGTGGGTTTTTTGAACGCTTACGTGACGGGAAATTTTTGAACGCGCAATTTTTAAAATTACAAGGAATTATAAGGTTTTCATCCATGGTTGTATAACCCTAATAGGTAACTAAGTGTGGTTACACTTAGTCATAAATTCTGTTCTTTCATTCAATAGTTCATTTTTGTTTGGGAATAGCATAATCGCTAATTTTTCTTCTTGACACAGTCCACATATTTTGCCACCATGGATGAAAACCTTATAATTTCTTGTAATTTTAAAAATTGCGCTTTCAAAAATTCCCCGTGTGCGTTAGAAAAAAAAAACAACAACAACAAAAAAAAAAAAACACAATTATTTGAGCGTTCTTAAACAAAAACAAAAAAGAGTAAAATCAGTTATTTCAAATCGTCTGAAGACACCATATGGTAGAAACCTAGGTCGCGTAATAACTAGTTTACAAATGAAGAATATATATAACGGTCTTTATTTCATCTTGCCGCGTGTTTGCTTTTGAACAGTGCCTTTATTATTTTATTTATTTTGTTATAGTGAAATATATATATATATATATGTGTGTGTGTGTGTGTGTGTGTGTGTGTGTGTGTGTGTGTGTGTGTGTGACCTTTTTATTATAATGAAGACCGCTGTGCATATATATATCTTTCTCCAGTTTCAGAAAGGATTTTTTTCTTGCTGAGGTGATGTGTTATCCCCTGTGGGGATTTCATATCGAAATGGTCATTCAACATCCTTGAATTAATCCTAGTTAATTTATATATATATATATATATATATATATATATATATATATATATATATATATATATATATCCGGTACTTTGTTTTGTATTATGATATAATATTAATTAAATAAAAATTAAAATTTATGCAAGTTAAGAATATATGAAGAACATGAAAAAAATACACTCTGAACCGAATAAAAATTGTTTGATCAGATCATACCAAAAATCCCTTTAAATCAGGTAAAAAATAAAAAAGTGTTTTCTTCTTTACTTTTTTGTTTTAAAAATAACTGAGATGCACAGAAAGATAATTACCTTTGTAGCTAATAATGTATACATCTTACCGGATGTAAGCAGTCTAGACTCTAGCCAAATAGAATGACGTTTCCCCGTAAGTTTGGAAGTAAACAGTCCACATCCTCCAACATAAAACCTATATTTTTAAATATCAGATTCAGCCATTATTCTGCTTAGTTAAATTAAACGCACCCATAAAATCTAATTTTTTTCTGTCTTACCTCTGCATATTAACCCTTTAAATAGCAAACGTATTGTTTTCTGAATTCAGATTTAAATCATTTTCACCATAGTTATTGGATATTGCCTGTTGACGAGATAAGTCTCAAAACATGGAAGTTTCAGTGTCGCAATGTAATGAAATAAAAAACAAATTTAATTATATTAAATATTATATATATATATATATATATATATATATATGTATATATATATATATATCCCTCCTGTCATGCTCAGGTGGGGGGGGATTATTTTGTTTTTTTCTTATGTCTTAATGTAAGATACTCAATAGTAGGTACATCAATATATATATATATATATTGTCATCATTTTAGAGGACATATCTATATAAATATTTTGCCATTACTTTTTAAAAAATAAATTTGATGAAAATTACTAGGAGTTCCATTCTGCAATATAAATTCAATGCAAATTTATCCTCCTGCAGAAACCAAAAACAAAAATATATCCCTCCTGTCACGCTCAGGCGGGGGGGGATTATTTTGTTTTTTTCTTATGTCTTAATGTAAGATACTCAATAGTAGGTACATCAATATATATATATATATTGTCATCATTTTAGAGGACATATCTATATAAATATTTTGCCATTACTTTTTAAAAAATAAATTTGATGAAAATTACTAGGAGTTCCATTCTGCAATATAAATTCAATGCAAATTTATCCTCCTGCAGAAATCAAAGACAAAAATACAACAAAGAAAGAAACACAAACAAATGTTTTAGTAATAAAAGGGAATAAGATTTTTACAAAGTCGTCTGGACACTATCAGTTATTCAAGTCCAACGTCAACGGACATTTTCAAAGCTAAAGATCAGAAAGAAAGAAACAAACACAGACAAATGTTTTAGTAATAAAAGGGAATAAGATTTTTACAAAATCGTCTGGACACTATCAGTTATTCAAGTCCAACGTCAACGGACATTTTCAAAGCTAAAGATCAGAAAGAAAGATTAAGAAATATGGTGAGTGAGCCCCCTATATCAAATATAAATGCAATCAAAAAACACAGACAATTGTTTTTTGTTATAAAAAAAGGAATAAGAACTTTACAAAGTCGTCTGCACATTATCAGTTATTCAAGTCCAATGTGAGAGGACATTTTCAAGGCTAAAGATCATTAAGACAAAGTCATGAAATATGGTGAGTGGGCCCTCTATATAAAATATAAATGCAATCAAGAAACAAACAGAGACAACCGTTTTAGTAATAAAAAAGGAATAAGAACTTTACAAAGTCGTCTGCACACTATCAGTTATTCAAGTCCAATGTTAGAGGACATTTTCAAAGCTAAAGATCATTAAGACAAAGTCATGGAATAGGTTGAGTGGGCCCCCTATATCAAATATAAATAAAATCAAGAAACACAAGCAAACTGTTTTAGTGATAAAGCATGAATAAGAACTTGCAAAGTCGTCTGCATCAGTTATTCAAGTCCAATATTTTTAAAGTTAAAGATCATTAAGACAAAGTTAAAAAGACACTATCTGAGGAGAATTTCGAATCACACACGTTGCTATCCTTTGAAAAAGAATTCTTCAGGCGCAGAAGCAATTATTGGCAGATTTGAATAATTAACTAATTAACCAAGCCTATAGAACAGAATCTAAATCGTTTCTGTACACAAAAAGATTTTTCTTAATATAGCGGTCTGCATGCAATGCTCTATTGTTTTTTTTGAACGATCTGTTAATATGTAAAGTGCAGAGCAAATAAACTATGTAAAAATATCAACAAAATTAAAATTTATATTAAAACAGCTATAACATTATGTATTTACAATTGGTATCTACTAGCAGTAATATTGTAATATAACGGTCTGGCCCACCCAAGAAAGGCTGATACAAGCCGTGTTGTTTCCGGTCGGTGAAAAGTAACGGATGTCACTTTGACCCTATTTCCGGCAGATGCGGAAATAACTCAGAGGCAAACAGACAGGTGACTCTGAGAATTACGTAGGCGTCGCGTGGGCGTCGCGTGATCAAGGCAAAGCCGGAAGAAACAAGTCCCGGTTTTGGAAGATATATAAAGACCGCGAAAACACGGATTCGCCAGTCAGAAGAAGAGAGAGTAGACAGACAGAGGAGACCAGACCAGAGGAGCAACAGATAGCGACGACCCCCCCGTCACCCCGTCAACCCATTAGAAGCGCTCTCTCTCTCACTCCTGCCTCTATTCTACACGGTTCATCGTCTTTAATAAAAATATAACTCATATTTTTATATACATGCTTGTTTGTTGTTTGTCGCTATATAACAATATGTACCTAATATGTACACTGCAATTATAAGGAAATACGCATTTTCCCTATAAAAGTTTTAATTATAGGGGTAATGAAATGATGAAAAGAGTAATTATAAAGCTTAGGTATCGAAAATGAAGCGGGGGTATAAGGAAACAATCTTTGAATATGAGTACAACGGACTTTAAAATTTGTTTATGGCAATGAAATGCTGAAAGAGAATTAATGCTTTGGAATGTGGGGAGCGTGTAAGTAAGGAATGTCTTTGATGTACTCGGTCCTTAGGTCACTAAGTAGTTTTTGAGGCAGGGAAGAAGGTCAGGAGAGGTGAAGGGAGGCGAGCATAGTAGCCGCTTGACTTAGGTCAAGGGGATATTGATTACACTCCTCTCCCTTCTCCTCGAGTCGGTCTGCCTGTCGAATGCTCTCTGTATCCGCTTTTTATATCTTCATTTTGGATCACAGCAGATCACTTGGGATTTCATACTTGTATTTGATTCTGGGCTTCCCATTGGCTGTTAAATCAAATTTGCGTAGGCTCGCGAACTGGAAATTTAAAATTTAATTAATTTTTAGTTTTCTACCGGAACATCTGCTCGAACCCGGATGCGCACCGACGACTTTTGGTCAGTTACTTTTTGGTCGTGAAAGCGCAAACATCCGGTCCATCGCTTGTGCTCGGTATCACCATTTTTCCATATGTATATTTTAAAGATTTCTTTTATTTGTTAGGATATGCGTTGTGGTGTAATGGGTATCAGCTTGAAATGAGAAATCGGAGAGCTGAGTTTGAATTTTAGTTGAATTCGTTGCATTAACCTACGAACAAATACCATTGGGAAAGGTATTAATCTATCTCTTTTACCTCCAGCTATAGGTTGAATAGCAGGACAGATTGGGTTCTATAACCTTAGTTTGCAACCTGCATGCCTCAAAGAAATGTTAACCTACTGCAGGATATTCTTCTACCTCGTCAGTCATGGATCGAAAAAGACATGATCGCCCAAGTGGTTATCAGGTATGGCACTTAACTGACTGTTATCATGGTTGAATCTTAGATTGGATTCTATAAGATAAGAGATGGACGGGAATCAAGTTGATAAAAGATGGCAATCAGTCTGCTGCAGAAAGAAATGACAATCTTCTGTCTAGTCAGTCATGGATCGAAAAAGACATGATCGCCCAAGTGGTTATCACGTATGGCATTCAACTGAAACAGTTAACAGTGATTTAGGTGAGGAAGCTGTGGAGAGGCATGATTGCCCAAGCGTGTATCACGTATAGCATTTAACTAACTGGCTGTTATCATAACTGAATTTCAGGTTGGGTTTTATAGCCTTGGTTAGCAACTAGTCTACAGCAGAAAGAAATGGCAAGCTATCGTGGGAAAGTCTATCTAGTCAGTCATGGATCGAAAGAGACATGATTGCCCAAGCGTGTATCACATATGGCACTTAACCGATTGACTGTTATGATGTTCGAATCTTAGATTGGATTCTATAGGATGAGATATGGATGGGAATCAAGTTGATAGAAAATGCCAACCAGTCTACGACAGAAAGAAATGGAAATTTTCTACCTAGTTAGTCATGGAGCGAAAAAGACATGATCACCCAAGTATGGCGCTTAACTGACTGTTATCATGATTGAATTTTAGAGTGGGTTCTAAAGCTTTGGTTAGCAACCAGTCTACAGCAGAAAGAAATGGCAACCTACTGCAAGAAAAGAAGACAGGTGCAGAGAAAGAAAAAAAAGAAAGGAGAGAATAAAATCAACAGAGGAAGAAATAAGAAAAGGAAGGAAGAAAGAAAAAAAGGAAAAGTAAAAAAATAAAATGAATCAGGGAGGGAGAAAAAAAGAGAAAGACAGAAATGAAATCGGAATGAAAAAAAAAAAGAATTATGAATGAAAGTGACAAAGAAAATGAGAGAGAAAAAAAAACGGAAGAAGAAACTGCTGAGAAAAAAAAAAAAAAAACGGAAACAAACAAGAAGAAAATAACTTAAACTTTGGAAAAGTTTAAAAAGATAAACCAAAAAAAAAAAAAAAAGAAGAAAATTAAATGAATTAATAATAAAAAAAGATAAAGTTTAACTAATGTCAATTTATTTTCTTTGAATAAAGTCTTTCAGAACATAAGATAAATGTGTAACCAAATAATAGGTAAATCAAAACAAAATAAAGTCGCAACATTTATACATATATGAGCACACACCCACCCACACACACACACACACACACACACACACACACACACACACACACACACACACACATACACACACACATATATATATAATAAAAATAACAAAATAAAAACTTAAGCAAATCCTCAACAGAAACAAACTCGTTTGAATGCATATTTTTAGCGCCACTAAGATTTTTTTTCCAAGAATTTTCCGAATCGGATTATTGATCGCAATGATATTGTTTAAGATACGATCTTGAAAAGATTTTGAAACGAGTCAGTCTCTATGTAAGTGTTGTTCGGACTATTGATCTCATTCTATTTATTTATTTATTTATTTTTTTAACGGCTTCTTTAATTTGAATAGAGTCACTCTCATTCTAAGAGATGTTATTTACTAAGCACTGCTTGGATTGAGTGCAAGACCACAAAAGCGAACCGTAGAGTGAAGATCGAACGTACTAAAAATCATTCACAAGTCAAACTTGTTGAGCATGATATCACGAGCAGGCGCTGATTCTTGTCAAAGAGATCTCATAATTTTGTGAAAAGTCATTATTATTTCAAGTATTGTTCAGACTTTTAAACTCAATCTTTGTGTTGATTTCATTGTTACCAAACACAGTCAATTAATTCTATGACCATTTTTTACAATTTTGAGAAGAATCATTATCATTCAAGTGTTGTTCAGACTATTGAACTCGTTTTGTGTATGGCTTTTGTTGTTACCACAATGTTTCAGTCAATCCATTCCATGTCTGCCTTTTATAACTTTGAGAGGAGTCATTATCATTCCAAGAGTTGTTCAGACTATTGAACTCATTCTGTGTATTGCTTTTGTTGGTACCACAATGTTTCAGTCAATCCATTCTATATATACCTTCAATAATTTTGAGAAGAGTCATTATCATTCCAAGAGTTGTTCAGACTATTGCACTCATTCTGTGTATTGCTTTTGTTGTTACCACAATGTTTCAGTCAATCCATTCTATATCTGCCTTCTATAATTTTGAGAAGAGTCATTATCATTCCAAGAGTTGTTCAGACTATTGCACTCATTCTGTGTATTGCTTTTGTTGTTACCACAATGTTTCAGTCAATCCATTCTATATCTACCTTCAATAATTTTGAGAAGAGTCATTATCATTCCAAGAGTTGTTCAGACTATTGCACTCATTCTGTGTATTGCTTTTGTTGTTACCACAATGTTTCAGTCAATCCATTCTATATATACCTTCAATAATTTTGAGAAGAGTCATTATCATTCCAAGAGTTGTTCAGACTATTGCACTCATTCTGTGTATTGCTTTTGTTGTTACCACAATGTTTCAGTCAATCCATTCTATATCTGCCTTCTATAATTTTGAGAAGAGTCATTATCATTCCAAGAGTTGTTCAGACTATTGCACTCATTCTGTGTATTGCTTTTGTTGTTACCACAATGTTTCAGTCAATCCATTCTCTATATACCTTCAATAATTTTGAGAAGAGTCATGATCATTCCAAGAGTTGTTCAGACTATTGAACTCATTCTATGTATTGCTTTTGTTGTTACCACAATGTTTCAGTCAATCCATTCTATATATACCTTCAATAATTTTGAGAAGAGTCATTATCATTCCAAGAGTTGTTCAGACTATTGAACTCATTCTTTGTATTGCTTTTGTCTTTACCACGATGTTTCAGTTAATCTATTTATATATTAATCGTGGCTTTTTTGACTAATGATTTTATCTGACTTAGTTGAATGTGTATTTTGAATCAAATGTTAAATCTGCAGTTAAAAAAATTTGGTTCACTGTATTGTGATGTACAAGTTTTCACGGCAGAATCTATCTTACATATTTTTAAATCTACCATTTTCCTTGCTTTGAATATTGCTGTCCCATTTGATCTCATGCTTCTGCTATATATTTAGAGAATGTTGATAAAATCCAAAGAAGATATCTGCATTGTCATTGGTCCTGACCTGGCATCTCAGCTTTTGTCACTTTCCACCACCGTAACGTAGTTTCCCTGCGCCTGTTCTATAAATATTGTCATAATTATTGTTCTGATGAATTTTCCTCTGAGGTGCCTCGACTCTATTTAAGCGCGGTACTAGATTGGCGGCAAGGTCCCATTATTTTACATTTGAAATGGCTAGGTATTACTGTAGGTTCTATGGTGACAGTTTCTTCTATCGCACTTTGTGGAACTCTCTTCTGGCTTATTGTTTCTAGTCAAGTTTAATCTTCAAACATTAACTGCAATGTCAATCGTTATCTTTAATCAGTCATACGTGATACACGCTTGGTCGATCATGTCTCGAAAAAAGACATGACTGACTGAGCAGAAGATTATCCCGCAGTAGGTTGCCATTTCCTTCTGCGGTAGACTGGTTGCCAGCAAAGGATATAGAACCCAATTTGTCCTGTTATTTAACCCATAATTGGATGGAAGAGACGGATTAATACCCTTCCCAAGGGTATTTTCGCGTAAGTTTTTTTTTATAAGCGTTTCACCTCGAGCAAGGCATTTCACTGCCACTACTGCGCAGGGGGCTACATAGAATGGAGAAAGGATGGTTAAATATAGGAAATGTCAGAGTGTAGTGTTGGGTAGATGAGAGTGTTGGGAGAATAATTGGAAGTTAGTGTGATAGGAGGTGTCTATTGACCCTACATTTAAACACCTGGAGATTGTAGCCATCGGGAAAGCAGACACGTGGAAGGTAATTCCACGGGCGGGAAGCGCGAGAAAAGAAGCTGTTGAAGTAGAAATTACGGTTACATCTTATCTGTTTAACTGTAAAAGGGTGGGACCCAGCTGCCAATCTAGTATCTCGTGCAAACTCGTGCTTAGGCGGCACCAATGATCCAAGTTCATCGGAGCAGAAGCCATGAAAGTACTTGTAGAATAGTTCATCGGAGCAGAAGCCATGAAAGTACTTGTAGAAGGAGCACAGGGAAGCCACATCACGCCGGTGAGAGAGTGATTGCAGCCGGTCTGCCAAGTCAGTATCAACCACGTTACAGATTCTCCTTTGTATTTTGTCAAGAAGCCCAAGGAGAGTAGCAGGGGCACCCGACCAGATGTGGCAGCAGTATTCAGTACATGGGCGGATGGTAGATTTGTATATGTACAGGATAGATTCAGGCGGGAAAAACTTCCGGGCCCTGCACAGAGAGCCGACTTTCATAGCGGCAGATTTGGCAATGGATTCGATATCGTCATTCCATTTGAGGTCCGTCGAAAATGTAAGGCAAGGAATTCAACTGGAATTCGAACTCGGCTCCCCGGTTTCTCGTTCCGAGCGGATGTCCCCTGCACCACAACGCAAATCATTATCTTACGTGTTCTTAATTTTTAAGCCTTACCCAATCCCCATTTTTGGCATTGTGGTACATTTTTGTATCAAAATAAAAATAAATATAAGTTTTTTCCCTTTATTCTATAACAATCAGTAACCTCTTGCGTCCTATAGGCTTTATTGCCTTGCTTGGGGTGTGAAAATAAATAAAAAATTCTATATCAACATTCTATAATTTTCAGGAGAATTATTATTATGGAAAAATTATGGACATCTAATTTAGTTTTTCTTAATTTATCATTTACAACATTATTCTCGAGTCCATATCTTCTAGCTACACAGCTTCAGCGGAAGACAGCTTATTATAATATTCATAACATTATTAAATTTTGTTTGTGCAACACGCGAGGCCACGATTATGATTTATTAAACTGATGCCACAAAGCAGTCTATCAAATGGTTCCATATGAAGAAGTGTCGAAAAGCACTGTCGAACTGTCTTAGGGACACCAACTCCGGAGTTACCCTCGAGGTTTACTTCCGAAACCGCTCCTACTGCAAGGTAGCGGAGGTTTAAAATACGAGTTCTCCTTTTTGATGGAGCTGGTGTGTTCTATCTATTCGAAAATGACAATAAAATTACTACAGAAGGATGTTGAGAATATTATGGACCGAATATGTGAGCAATGAAGAGGTTTTGGAGAGGATGCAAACGAAAAGGAATCTTATATTTGGCTTTAGGAAGAGACAGGTTTCTGGGATACATAATGAGGAAGGAGGGCTTGGAGAATCTAATACTCACAGGACGGATAAAGGGAAAGAGAGACAGGGGAAAGTAGCATGAGACATACTTGATGGGCTTGAGCAGGTGAATGGCGGAGCGGGGTTTGGGATAGATGTCAAGAAGAGAAGTGTTAACAGCGACAAGGGTTAGGAGTAAGTGGAAATCCATGATCGCCTACGTCTTGAAAGTACACATCCACATAAAGAAGAATAATCTTCTTGCAGGGCATTTACTTTCATCTAATTCCGCGCTGGACCAGCCTAATTTTAGACGATATATAAAAAAAGGGGGGGGTGTAGTGGAAAAATCAGAGAGCCGAGTTCGAATTCCAGTTGAATTCGTTACATTCACTTGTGCAGAAATACACTTAGGAAAGGTATTAATCCGTCTCTTCTCTCTAGCTATGGGTTAAATAACAGTATGGAATGGGTTCTATAGCCTTGGCTGACAACCAATCTATCTCTGAAAGTAATGGCAACCTACTGCGGGAAAATAGTTTGTTATGTCTTTTTCGAGACATGATCGCCCAAGCGTGTATCATGTATGGCCTTAATTTATTGAATCTTCTTACACAGAACTAACTTTTGTTTAATTCCTTGCTGGATTAACCTAATTTTAAGTCGATATATAAAATGTTTTGAAATATTAATCCGACCTAAATGAGAAGTTGACAGCGAAATAGATAAAATGTCCGCCTGAATTCGAATAAACTATTTAAAAAGAAACAACAAAAGCTGTGGAAGATTTTTCAATGAAACAAAAACGCCATAAATAATTTCTCTGTGTCGCATATTGATTTTCCACAAAGCAAATATATAAACTCAATATTATGTCTGAGTTAATTTAATAGTTACGATACAGTCTCTTCTATGTATCGAAAATACATATTGTCTATCCATAGGAATGGGAAGTTCATGTAAACATGCTGGGGGGTCTACAGACAAAAAAAAAAAAAAATAATGAATTGGCAGGAGTCTACGGTGATATTTTAGTGGTCCATATAGCAATTTTACTTTTGAATGGTTGGTATTAATGAGAATGGAATTTCTACAATAATTTACGCCATATTAATATAATAAAAGTAGTCCCTTCCACACGATTTCTTCCCCGACGGCTACAATCTCCAGGAGTTTAAATGTAAGGTCAATAGACACCTCCTAACACACTAACCTGCTCCTATTTTATCAAACACTCTTCCCATCTGCCCAACCCTCATCCTCGGTATCCTTACTCATCTGTCACCTTCCTCCTGACATTCCCTATGTCTAACCACTCCTTCTCTTTATCTTCCCCTATGTAGCCCCATGCGCAATAGTGGCAGTGGAATTTAAGGTTACCAACAATGCCTTCACTACAATAAAGCCCCAGAATTGGTTGGATGATCTTTTTTTAATAATTATGATTTCTTTTTTTCTTATTTCTTTTGACTTTGATTCACTATCTGCTTCACATCTAACATATCAATCAATAAGTCTTGGACTCAACCTATAGATGGCGTCACTAATAAAAAATCCATGTAATTTTTATGAAGTACTAACATTCAAATGGCACGTGACAAAATTTGGGCCCAATCGGATTATTAGTTTACAAATTACAGTTATTCAAGTGAACTACTCTTGCAAAGTTTTTAAATAATGGTAAAATCTGAATTTCATGTGTTGATAAAGCATTGCTTTCTGACGGGGAAAATACTGTTCAAGCAAAGCAATTGCTTAATCAGTGTTATTCTGACTCTGCTCTGTTGGAAACAACGGTTAAGAGATGGTATGCTGTCTTTAAACGCAGTCGTACAGACACAAATGATGCTAAACGCGTAGGTCGCCAAAAATTGGCAGTTGTCTCGGAAAACACCAAAAAGTCCACAATCGTTTTGGCCGATCGTAAATTGAAGTTGCGTGAAATAGCAGGGGAAGTGAACATATCAGAAGGCAGTGTATTCACCATTTTGCATGAAAATTTGTCAATGAGAAACCTATGATCAAAGTGGGTGCCGCGTTTGCTCCCAGTCGATCAAAAACAGCAACGCGTCGACAATTCAGATCGTTGTTTGCAACTGTTTCTGTTCAACAAGAAGGTTTTCTTTGTGTAAATATGTGAGAATGGATAAAACATGGATCCACCACGTCACTCTGTAGTCAAATCGGCAGTCAGTTGAGTGAAAGCCGTCCAAAGCGACCAAAGACACAAACATCAGCAAGCAAGGTTTTGGCCTCCGTATTTTGGGATGCGGAAGGTATTTTGTTCATCGATTACCTTGAGAAAGAAAGGTAATTGTTATTTTTGATCGACTGTGAGCAAACACGGCACCCACTTTGAACACAGCTTTCTTATTGACAAAATGGTGAGTACACTGCCTTCTGGTATGTTCAACTCCTGTGCTATCTCATGCAACATCAATTTAGGATCGGCCAAAACGAGTTCGTGGATTTTTGTGGTGTTTTCCGGGACAACTGCCAGCGTTCAGCATCATTTGTGATCGTACGACCGCGTTTAAAGTCAGCATACCACCTCTTAATCGTTTTTTTCCGACGGAGCAGAGTCCGAATAACGCTTATCAAGCTATTGCTTTGCTTGAACAGTATTTTTCGCCATCAGAAAGCAATGCTTTACCAACACATGAGATTCAGATTTTTTCATTGTTTTGAAAACTTGCAACAATAGCTTAACTTAAACAACTGTAATTTGTAAACTAATAATGCGATTGGGCCCAGATTTAATCAGTGCCATTTGAAGGTTAGTACTTCATAAAAATCATATGGATTTTTTATCAGTGGCGCCATCTATAGGTCAGACCAGGAAATTATTGAGTGATGTGTTACACACCTCTAGTAAAGTAATATTAAAAAAAAACTATTTACGATAAACATCTAAGGGATAGTGGGTTTAGATCTTCTGAAATTAGTTTTGTGAAAGAATATAGGTGTTCTAGAAAGAAAAATAGGAAAAGAAAAATCACATGGTATAATCCTCCATTTAATTAATTACTTAATATTAAACTGAAACATAAATTTCTTGAATTAATAGATAAACATTTTCCTAAAAATAATCATTTAAGTAAAATTTTTAATCGGATCACTCTAAAACTTAATGTAGTGGATATCGGCTCGGAACGAGAAATCGGGAAACCGAGTTCGAATTCCAGTTGAATTCCTTGCATTCACTTACGCGCAAATAACCTTGGGAAAGGTATTAATCCGTCTCTTCCCTCCAGTTATGGGTTAAATAATAGGACAGATTGGGTTCTATAGCCTTGGTCGGCAACCAGTCTACCGCAGAAAGCAATGGCAACCTACTGCGGGATAATCTTCTGCCCAGTCAGTCATGTCTCGAGACATGATCGCCCAAAGCGTGTATCGCGCATGGCACTTAACTGACTGACTAAAACTTAATTATAGTTGCACTAATAATTTAGAAAAAATTATATTACATAACAATAAAATATTGAAATTATATAACAATAATAATAGTAATTCTACTACTCATCTCAATTTTCCCCATAGTAAAAACCTATGCAATTGTAGAAATCCCGGCCATTGCTTTTTATCTAACAAGTGTTTAACTAAATCCTTTGTCTATATGTATTCTATCTCATCAGTAGAATATTTAATGGTTACTAAAGTTTATACTTGTAATACAATAAACCATTAAAAAAAGTTTTTACAACCATCTTTCATCCTTTACTGATAAGGACAAGCGAAATATGATATCACTTTCTAAATATTTTTGGAAATTAAACGAGGAGAGTAAAGCACCTAAAGTTAAATGGAAAATTTTCAAACTAGAAGCTCTAGATCTGCGGACGAGCCATGTTTACTCTGCAAGAGAAAATGGAAATTATAAGGTACATGAAAAGTGACATATTACTAAATGAAAGGCATGAAACTACAGCAAATTGTAAACATATTAAAGAAATAATCCTACAATCCTGCTAGTATTACTAAATCTAAATCTATAGTAATTGTAAACATTTTATAGTATTAACCTTACTATATTGATAATTTTCTCCAACTATATATTCTTCTTGTATTATTTTATCTTTAGTTTCTATTACAATTTGTGATCTATTTATTCACTTAAGCAACGACGAAGTGTTAGAAAGAATGGCAACAAAAAGGAAATTGATGCTGAGCATCAGGAAGAGACAACTGAAGTTCCTGGGACATGCAATGAGGAAGGAGAGCCTGGAGAACCTGATGCTGACTGGACAGATAGAAGGAAGGAGAGACAGAGGAAGGCAGCGGATAACATATTTGCAGAGTCTGATCAGGTGGATGACGGAACGGGGGTTGCCAGGAGCAACAGGCGCAAACATACTAAGAGCCATAAGGGATAGGGAGATGTGGAGAGCCATGATCGCCTACGTCCTGAAGGGACAGGGCACATAGAAGAAGAAGAAGTATTTTTATTGCACTTGATAATTACTGTTAGTAGTTTTAGCCATGTATCAGCTTAATGTATTTATTATTGTATTTTTAATTATTTGTTATGATTTTTAATATTTATTAATATTTTATGTTGTCAGTTTTCATCATATTTCGATTTCTGCTATGGTCGCACTACCTACCAAGTCTGCAGGAAAACCTAAGGCAGGTAGTTGTGTATTGTTATGACTCCATTTCATTTTTTTTTATCTCCCCTAACATCCCTAGCGTTACATAGACAACGTTCTCCTTAGTGTGTTGGCTGTACTCAACAAGACAATTTTTTGTATATCTCTTAAACTGGGGTTTCCAGGGATTCTTTCAAGGTGTTGTTTTGTTCCATTTTATATCATTCCAAGTGCACCTACTATCACTGGCACGATTCTTGTTTTCAATTTTCACATTTTTTTCTATTTCAATTTCCAGGTCTTTATATTTTGACACTTTTTCGAATTCCTTGGTTGCTATGTTACAATCCGCTAGACAAGCCATATCAATTGATAGGCAAGTTTTTTCTTTCTGGCTTTTAACAATAATGTCCGGCCTATTTGCTTCAATTTTTCTGTCTGTGTAGATGATGTAATCCCATAGAATAGTGACATTTCTATTTCTGTAACCGGTGCTGGGTGATGTCCATACCAGTGTTTGTTTACACATTTTCCATAGTGTTTGCGCATTGTCCAATGTAACTAATTGCCCCACTCTATCGTGACGATTTTTATATTCATTTGGAGTAAGTACAGAACATCCTGAGATTAGATAGTCTATTGTTTCTTGGTATTATTATTATTATTATTATTATTATTATTTTTATTTTGTTATATATTATGATATATTTCAATAATATTTTTCACTTATTTTATGTTTATTTAATTTATTTATTCATATTATTTTATTTTTTTTAAATTTAAATTCAAATTTAATCTAATTTTATTTTATTTTATTTATTTTCTCTAATTTATAATATCAGGCTTAATGAATATATATCTTCATATTGTTTTTTTTAAAAATATGCTTTATGCATAATATTTCTGTCTGTATATGGGATTTCATCATATTTTTTAATGTCAAAAGATTTGAGCAGCAGCATTGTAACCGATGTCAATATCTGTCTACAATTCATTTCCGGCCGAAATTTAAAGTTTCTCTCACTTAACCGTTTTCATTGGCTTTTCCCTTTCTACATTTTCTCACTTATTTCTTTCATCTCTTTCTATTTCTTATATATCTTTCTTTTTCCTCTTTCTTTTCCTTTTCTTTCTCTTTTTTATATATTTTAACCACGCACGGAAAAAAAAATTCCCAAAATAAAGGGAAGTGTTGTTTTTAATTTTTTTTTAAAAATAAGAACGTTTATTACCAACGTTGTTATCTGTCTGGTGAGACATTGTTCTTTCAATGTCGAAACAAAATGTACAATTTTGTAGTAGTCTGTAGTTTTTCACATGTTTTACAGGTTCTAACGTAATAATAATAACAATATATATATATATTTATATTGTTAGTATTATTACGTTAGAACCTGTAAAACATGTGAAAAACTACAGATTATTATTACGTTAGAACCTGTAAAACATGTGAAAAACTACAGACTCCTACAAAATTGTAGTCTATATTACAAAATTGTAGTCTATATATATATATATATATATAATAGGGGTCGCAGGTTCGAATCCTGCTGGATAGCACACATTTTCGTAATAAAAATTTATCGTAAATAATCAGGCCGGTAGATATAAATATAAAAATACTGTTTAATTAAAAACAGAATATCTACTTAAATAAGAGTATCGGTAAAAATAATGTTCAAAATAATTCATTACAAATTGTCGGTTGCTTATAAACAAGTTTCGTTAAAATTCGTTAATTTCCGTAACATGTTTACATATAAATATATAGGTTTCTTTGAAAATGACAGACAAGGTATTATTAATTTTTTAAATAAATTTTCATCTGTTCGTATATTTGTTTTTTCGGAACATAAATTATATAAGAATTGTCCAAAGATTCTGTACTTTCGATAATTAATTCTTGATAATGGCTAAAAATATAGCCGAAAGTGCTCGAAAGTACAAAAGCTTTGTACAAATTTTATATAATTTGTGTTCCGAAAAGAAAAATGTTATACAAGCACATGAAAAATGATATAAAAATTTAATGAGAATACGTTGTCTGTCATTTTCAATGAAACCTGTATACAATCTTTAAATTACATGACCCGGCAGTCAACAAGGAAAGCAATACTACAGCATTTCGGAAAAACCTTGTTTTAATACAAAATTAATTCTTGATATAGCTAAAAGTATAGCCGAAAACGCTAGAAAGTAGAAATGCCTTGGACAATTCTTATATAATTTGTGTTCCAAAAAGAAAAAAAATTATACGAACACAAGAATAATTATAAAAAAACTTAATAATACCTTGTTGGTCATTTTCAATGAAACCTGCATAAAAGAGAGATTGTTCCCCAAATACACAATATATATATATATAATTATGCTATTCCCAAACACAAATGAACTATTGAATGAAAGAACAGAAATTATGACTAAATGTAACCAGACTAAAAATACCTATTAGGTTCCTATTACCATGGATGAAAACGTTATAATTTCTTGTCATTTAAAAATTGTGCATTCAAAGATTGCTCGTTACGTGAGCGTTCAAAAAAAAAAAAACCGGTAAAATCAGTGATTGCTAATTGCCTGTAGAAACCTAGGTCGAGTAACAACTCGTTTACGAATGAAATATATCTATATATATAACTACTGACTATATATATATATATATAAAAATATAGTCATCCGCAGACAGATGTATTTCGCTGTATCAGTACGGTTAGACAACCGATTGCTTTTTACCCAGGATTGAAACCTGACCGAATTGGCGTCAGTCGGTAATTATGCCTCTGAGATATGGGCGCTCAGTATAAGGCAGCAGACTTTTAGCGTGTGATATACCAAGTAAACATACGCCAATAGTTAGAGTCTTCTAATTCTTTACTGAATGAACGATGCGTAGATGCTAGAGTAGCTACTGTTTTTTTTCTAATATAGCACGCCTTAAAACTATATTTCTTCATATATATAATGTATAATGATAATGTATACAATAAAAAGGTCTGCCCTCTTCTGCCGAGCGCCCATAGACCAGAGGTAGAATCGCCGACTGACGCCAATTCGGTTGGCTTTCAATCCTGGGTTAAAAGCGATCGGAGTCTAACCGTACTGATGAGCTGTGATACAGCGAAATAGTTCTTTCTGCGGATGAATATATATATATATATATATATATATATATATATATAGTCATCCGCAGACAGATCTATTTCGTCAGTCGGCGATTCTACTTCTAAGCTATGGGCGCTCGGTAGATATGAAGAAATATAGTTTTAAGGTGTGCTATATTTATAGCAGAAAGTGCTCAATATCAGAGATAGAGCATGTAAATATAAAGTGAACATTGAAGTCAACACTCAGCGGCGACAGACTGTTTTGTGCTCGGCGCTACAGAGAAAATATATACTACAGCCGTTATGCATTTCGGTTATTCCTGCTGTTGGTAGACTTCAAGTAAAGTGGATTTTGTTATTTGGTACAATTTCTTTTTTAATACTGCTGTGCTAGTCCACAATGTTCAAAGAAGGGTGGGCTTTACCAAGACCCCCAGGTTTCACTCGCCAGAAGCCATTTTAAACCATTAATCTGAGAAAGTGGTTGTATACAGCCAACAGTTTAGGCATTTCTGAACTGCTTTGTTGCTATGCATAGCATCCATGGCATAGCCTCAATTCATCTTCTGTTTCTTCTTTTATGTGCCATGTCCTTTCAGGACGTAGGTCATCATGGCTTTCCACATCTCCCTTTCCCTGGTGGCTCTTAGCACGCTTTCTCCTGTTGCACCATGTAACCCCCGTTCCGTCATCCACCTGATCAGGTCCTTCAAATATGTTATCCGCTGCTTTCCCCTGTCTCTTTTTCCCTCTATCTAGCCTGTTAGTAACAGGCTCTCCAAGCCCTCCTTCCTCATTGCATGTCTCTGGAACTTTAGTTGTCTCTTCCTGATGTTCAGTCTTAATTTCCTTTTCCTCTCCATTCTTTCCGAAACCTCGTCATTGCTCACATGCTCGGTCCATGATATTCGCAGCAGTAGAACTACATTTCAGCTGCTTCAAGTTTTTCCTTCATCTTCGAAGATATTGTCCAACATTCACTGCCATATTGAAGAACCGACATCCCCTAGCAATCCAGTACTCTCCTCTTTGTTTCTAGTGAAATTATCCTGTTTCTTAATACTTTACTCAACTTCTGGAATGCTTCTTTCGCCATGCCAATTCAATTCAACGAGTAGTAGACTCGAGTAGTCCGATCAGAACATGGTGATATTTGTTGAATAATACTGTAGGTCGTGTTATCTACTTAAAACTTTTTCTGCAAAAATTCTGCTGACGTTAAATTCTAGTCATTTTTTTGCATTTGATAGGGTGCCATTGAGTTGCATTATTATTATTAATATTAATTTTTTAAGCGTTAACCAGAAAAAAAAAAAATGGAAATGTCTTTTAATTTTGTGGGATTGTCTTGATTGTCTATTTCGCTGTTTTATTCTTTGATATCCAGACATAAGTTGTCTTAAAGCAATTTTTTCGCTTTTTTTAAAAATTGAGTTTGAATACATTTGATTTCTTTCAATTTCTTTCTTTTTTTTGTCTATTTTTTAAATAGTTTTTCATCTTTTCTTCCCGTTTTTCTGATTGTTTTGCTAACGACTTTTTTCTGTTTCTCTAGTTCTTTTCTATCTCATATTATTTATTTCATTCATTCATTCTTTCGTTCTTTCTTTAATTCTTTTTTCTTCTTTTTTATAATTTTTTTTTCGTTAAGTTCCTCTATATTTTCTTTCTATTTGCTTTCTATTTTCTTTACATTTTCTTCCTAATAATTTTTTCTTTCTACCTCTATTTTTCATCGATATTTTATTACAAATTGATAATTTCTGAACTGGTTCATTCATTCATTCATTCATTCATTCATTCATTGTTTTCTTCCTTTTAATCTTAATCTTTATTCCTTTTTTCTTCGGATTCAGTTGTTTAATATTTAATTCTTTCCATATTCCTTTTCTTATCCATTTTTCTTTTTTCTTCATTTTCGCCGGTATTTTCTTTCTTTTATGTTTGTTTGTTTGTTTGTTTGTTTGTTTGTTTGTTTGTTTGTTTCTTTCTTTCTTTCTTTCTTTCTCGTATTGACATTTCTTTTTCCTTATTGTCTTTTCCCTTTCAGATTCTTTCTTTCTTTCTTTCTTTCTTTCTTTCTTTCACATTACGTTCTTTTAACTGTTTTTCTTCATTTATAATTTTCATCTATTTTTCTTTTTCTTTCTTTTCTTTTTCTTAATTCATTTTCTGCTTTCTTTGTTTCACATAATTTGTTCGTATTTTCTATCTTTTTTTCCCTCCATTTTCACTAATATTTTGTTTGTTCGCTTCTTTTTTGCTCTTGCTTGCCTATTTGATCATGCTTTTCTTTCTTTCTTTCTTCTTTTCTTTCTTTCTTTCTTTCTTTCTTTTACGTCATGTTTTTTAACTGTTTTTCTTCATTAATAATTTTTATGTATTTTTCTTTTTCTTTCTTTCTTTTCTTTTTTCTTAATTCCTTTTCTTCTTTCTCCATTTCTCATAATTTGTTTCTATTTTCTATCTTCCTTTTTTTCGTTTCTCCATTTTCACCTATATTTTCTTTGTTTGCGTGTTTGTTTGTTTCTTTCTTTCTGTCTGTCTACTTCATCGTGTTCCTCTTTCTTTCATTCTTTTTTCTTTTTTCTTTCGTTTTTCCTCTTCTTTTTCCTCTCTGCCTTTCTTCTACCATTTTTCTTCTGTCTTCTTTCTTTCTTTTCTTCTTACTTCTTCCCACATTTTCCAGCAGATCTTTTCCCTTTTCTTCTACATTCTCACACTCTTTCTACAAATTCAAAGACACCATTTTTAGTAAAAATTTTTTTATTTCTATTTCCGGGCTTAGTTTTTTTGGTCTCTTTATTATTTTTATTAGTTATCTTCGTTTTATTTGCTCTTTTTTGTTTTTAATTCTTTCCAATTTCAATATTGCTTTTCTTTTTTATTTATTTCGCTCTGCTAACGTTTCTGTCATTCACTTAAAAATCGACTTCCACTTCTTGTCTTTCAAATTTTTCTCGATAAATGACACACTTTTTGTTTATATTTTATTTGCGTATAAAGTGAATCTGGCTCGCTGCTGCTCAGGTCAGACAATATTGCTGCTTGATTTAATGGTTCGTCTTGTCGCTGTCGTCATCGTCGAATCATGTTGAGAAATGACAATTTAAAAAAAAATGACAATTTTCCGGATAAGAATAAGTTTGTATGTAAGACTAACATGATTTTCTACACTTTTACCCGTTTTTTTAAATATATATATATATATATATATATATATATATATATATATATATATATAATCATTTCACCGGAAGCCACTAAAGAGCAAGGTTTACAGCGAGGAACAAAAGGTACAAAGGAAGTAAGCAAACTGTAGGGAGCTCTACAAACGGGAATAGCGAGAAAAGAAACTGTTAGAGTAGAAGAGGCGGTTACATTAAACTATTTCGACGGTAAAAGGGTGGGATCTAGATACCAAATACACGTCATCGGAGTACCAGGGAACAAAGGTCGTTAAAGCAGTTGTCACAAAAATACTTGTAGAAAAGACAGAGAGAAGCCACATCACGTCGGTGAGAAAGTGATTGAAGTTGGGCTGCCAAACATGCATAAAGAAATAAGAGAACTGACAAGACAAAAAACCAGCTCTTCAACAGGATGTATAAAATCCAAGGATGGAACGATCGTATTGGAAAAAGAGGAAATACTCCAGCGATGGGAAGAATATATAAAAGATCTTTTCCACGACAAGAGAGAGCAACCGATAAAACACAAAGATGAGGACGGTCCGGAAATATTAAAGTCTGAAGTGGAAGCTGCAATGGTCAAATTGAATAGAAACAAAGCAGCTGGACCAGACGGCATTGTAATAGAGTTGCTGACAGCCCTGAACGAATTCGGCATAGAGAAAATTACAGAAATAATAAATAAAGAGTGTAATTCCGGACGGCTTAAGCAAGTCAAGTTTTACAGCACTGCCTAAGAAGCCAGGGGCAAGCGAGAGCGAACTCCACCAAACAATCAGTTTGATAAGACACATTACAAAACTAATCGTGCGAATCCTGATGAATAGAGTGATAAGCAGAATCAGGCCAGACATAGGACAAAAGCAGTGCGGGTTCGTCAAAGATACTGGAACAAGGACCTCTATATTTATGATTAGGATGCTATCCGAAAGGGCAATACAAATGAGAAAGGACGTGTACCTATGTTTTATCGATTATGCGAAGGCGTTCGTCAAAATACGCCACAAAGAATTGATAGAAATGCTCAGTAACCTCGACATATTTGGGAAATACATAAGAGTAATCAAGAATCTCTACTGGCAGCAAACCGCCTGCATATATACAGGAAACGAATTCAGTAGATATACAAAGATAGAAAGGAGCGTAAGATTAGGATGGGTCTTTTCACCGGATCTATTCAACTTGTACAGCGAGACTATTCTACAAGCCCTAGATGTTTTGTCAGGATTCGTCATCGGAGGCCACAATTTGAACAACATAAGGTACACAGATGATACAGTGCTAATAGCAGACACGAAAAGAAAACTACAAGGCCTCCTACAGAAGAGAGTGACAAGAAAGGACTGCAAATAAACTGCGAGAAAACCGAACGCATAGCCATCAGCAAAAAGAGCAGTCCAAAATGCCAAATACTGGGTGGGGGATACTAAAATCAAGCTGAAACAAACATTTCAATACCTGGGAAGTGTTCTAATAGAAGAGGGAAAGTGCGACACAGAGATCTGAAGGTGATTTGGCATGGCGAAGGACGCATTCCAGAAGCTGAGTAGAGTATTAAGAGACAGGAAAACTTCACTAGAAACAAAGAAGAGAGTACTGGATTGCTATGTGATGTCAGTTCTTCAATACGGAAGTGAATGCTGGACAGTTTCATTGAAGATGAAGGAAAAACTTGAAGCAACTGAAATGTGGTTCTACAGAAAGATTCTGCAGGTATCTTGGATCGAGTAATGACGAGGTTTTGAAAACGATGGAAACGAAAAGGAAATTAATACTGAGCCTCAGGAAATGATAGCTAAGTTCCTGAGACATGCAATGAGGAAGGAGGGCTTGGAGAACCTGATACTAACAGGCCAGATAGAGGGAAGAAGAGACAGGGGAAAACAGCGTGTAACATATTTGAAGGGCCTGAGCAGTTGGATGACTGAACGGGGTTTGCGTGGTGTAACAGTAGAAAGCGTACTAAAAGCCACCGGAGATAGGGAGGCGTTGAAGACCATGATCGCCTATGTCCTGAAAGAACAAGGCACATAGAAGAAGAAGAAGAAGAAGAAGAAGAAGAAGAAGAAGAAGAAGAAGAAGAAGAAGAATCAAAGTTATGATCATTAGAATAACGAAGAACGTATGCTGGCAGCAAACGGCCTCCACACAGACAGGAAATGAGTTCAGCATATATACATGGATAGAATGACGTGTAAGACAAGGATGTGTCGTCTCACCGGATTTATTCAAAATATACAGCAAGGCAATTCCGAGAGAACTAGAAATCCTGCCAGGATTTTTCATTCGTGACCATAATCCTAACAATATAAGATAGGCAGATGAGACAGTGCTGAGAGCAGACATGGAAAGGAAACTACAAACCTCCTACAGAATGTAGCAAAGGAAAAAGAGAAGAAAGGATTAAACATAAACAAGAAAATATAATGTATGATCATCAGCAAAAAAGGAGATCAAAATTCCAATTACTGGTGAGAGATACTAAAATAAACCATGTATAAAAAACCTGGGAAGTGCTCTAACAGAAAACAGAAAGCGCAACACTCAGATCTAAAGGCATATTGGCAAGGCCAAGGATGCATTCTAGAAACTGAATAGAGTACTGAAAACAGGAAGATTTCATTGGATAAAAAAGTACTGGACAGTTATGCAATATCTGACCTTCTTTATATATATTGTAATGTTTGTTACAATGGTTTATAAAAGCATAGTATCACTACACAAAAATGTTCGTGTTTCGGACCTACGTTTGCTCCTCAGCTGGTGATTGTATCGAGCACTCTTTATAAAAGTAAATGTATGAACAGTGGGTTTAAAACCTACGTGTTCCATAACTTTCTTACAATATATATATATATATATATATTGTAATGTGTGTTTTCAACTTATCACCTGATTACAGACATTTGAGTACGTTATTGGAAATATCAAAATTGATTGTATTCAAACCAGGTTTAAATTGTTTAATGTAGATTGCTTCGAGGATTTTTAGTTTCTGCTTATTATTTTCTTGTTTGAGTATGTACGTGTTATCAACAAGCGTTTTTCTCAGAAGTGTGCGTTGATAACCGTGTTGTTCTAAATGACGGAACATATTTGAATTTTTATTTAAGTGCAACGTCAGACGCCGTGAAAGCGAATTTGTGGTGTGGCCAATGTAGATATTATTGAGGTTGTTAGAGATACATTCTCTAAATGGACATATGAATTTATATACTACATTGGTTTTTTGCAAATCACTAACGGTGGGGGAAGAGTCGTTGCGGACGAATGAATTAGATGTAGTGGATTTAGTGTAATATATAATAAACTTAATTCTTTTGTTAGAGTCTGTCGGAGAAATATTAGTATTTATGAGTTTTTTTAGGATGTTTTCATCTAGTTGTTAGTTGGAGTGCATCTGGCTACGGTTTAAGAGAGTGATATGTTTAGGATTGGTTGGGTTAGTATCATGTGTTGTTTTTTCCATGTTAAGCTTTTTAAGAAAATAACGTATTTGTTCATCAACTATGTAGTTGGGAAAATTACTATTGATGAGTGTCTGTTTTATGTTTTTTAGTTCACTGTGGAAGATCTGATTTGTAGATGAATTGACTTTTGCACGATATAATAGATTTTTTATAATGGCTTTTTGTAATAGTGGGGGCATTCACTAATATAATTGAGTGTGGAGGGATTTTTATTAGTGGGTTTTTGATACGGTGAGATAGTAAATTTATTGTTGTCAGTGTTAATTAATATATCAAGAAAAGGAATTTTGTTATCATTGCTGAGTTCATAGTAAATTTTAAAACTGAGATGAACAGCAGGAACACCCGAACACCCGATCACATATGGCAACAGTATTCAATTCACGGACGAATGGTAGATTTATAAGTGTGTAAGATGGACTCTGACGAGAACCCCGAGATGAATAGCAGGAACACCCGACCACATATGGCAACAGTATTCAATCCACGGACGAATGGTAGATTTATAAGTGTGTAAGATGGACTCTGACGAGAACCACGAGATGAATAGCAGGAACACACAGAGCCCTCGCCAGCGGCATTATTCAATTGGAGCGAATGGTGGTCCCCGTAAGTGTGTAAGATGGACTCTGACGAGAACCCCGAGATGAATAGCAGGAACACCCGACCACATATGGCAACAGTATTCAATTCACGGACGAATGGTAGATTTATAAGTGTGTAAGATGGACTCTGACGAGAGCCCCGAGATGAATGGCAAAGACACCGACCCCCTTAACGGCAATTATTCAATTCACGGACGGGAATGACGGAGTTATAAGTGTGTAAGATGGACTCTGACGAGAGCCCCGAGATGAATAACGGGAACACCCAAGCCACATGTAGCAGCAACTGTTCAATCCACGGACGAATAGAGCCAGATTTATAAGTGTGTAAGATGGACTCTGACGAGAACCCCGAGATGAATAGCAGGAACACCCGACCACATATGGCAACGTGTTAATCCACGGACGAATGGTAGATTTATAGTGTAGGTGGACTCTGACGAGAACCCCGAGATGAATCATAAAGACACCCGAATACATATGGCAACAGTATTCAATCACGAGGACGAATGGTGGAGTTATAAGTGTGTAGATGGACTCTGACGAGAACCCCGAGATGAATATAG
This sequence comes from Ascarosepion bandense, assembly GCA_037127315.1. Lineage (NCBI taxonomy): Eukaryota > Metazoa > Mollusca > Cephalopoda > Sepiida > Sepiidae > Ascarosepion > Ascarosepion bandense. Next base: position 576,958 of record JBBBDQ010001510.1, on the reverse strand, counting down.
AACACCCATTTACATATAGCAGCCATTATTCAATCCACGGACAGATAGTAGATTTATAAGTGTGTAAGATGGACTCTGACGAGAACCCCGAGATGAATAGCAGGAACACCCGACCACATATGGCAACAGTATTCAATCCACGGACGAATGGTAGATTTATAAGTGTGTAAGATGGACTCTGACGAGAACCCCGAGATGAATAGCAAGAACCGCAGCCTGTACAGCAGCAGTATTCAATCACGGACGATGATGAGGTTATAAATTGTGTAGAAGATGGAATATGACGAGAACGAGATGAACAGCAGGAACACCCGACCACATATGGCAGCAATGTTCGTCCACGGACGAATGGTGACGTTTATAGTGTGTAAGATGGACAAGACGAGAACCCCGAGATGAATAGCAGGAACACCCGACCACATATGGCAACAGTATTCAATTCACGGACGAATGGTAGATTTATAAGTGTGTAAGATGGACTCTGACGAGAACCCCAAGGACAGAATGGCAAGTGCCACTCTGACCACACTCACTGGCAACAGTATTGAACTGGACGAATGAGCAGGTTACTAGTGTGTAAGATGGACTCTGACCGAAACCCAGATGAATAGCAGGAACACCATTACATATGGCAACAGTATTCAATTGCGGACGAATGGTAGATTTATAGTGTGTAAGATGTACTCTGACGAGAACCCCGAGATGAATAGCAGGAACATCCGACCACATATGGCAACGGTATTCAATTGGTTGAATGGTAGATTTATAAGTGTGTAAGATGGACTCTGGTGAGAACCCGAAGATGAATGGCAAAGACACCGACCACTGCTCGGCAACAATTCAATTCACGGACGAATGGTAGATTTATAAGTGTGTAGATGTACTCTGACGAGAACCCCGAGATGAATAGCAGAACCATCCATTACATAGTAACAGTATTCAATTCCCGGACTGAATGGTAGATTTATAAGTGTGTAAGATGGACTCTGACGAGAACCCCGAGATGAATAGCAGGAACACCCGACCACATATGGCAACAGTATTCAATTCACGGACGAATGGTAGATTTATAAGTGTGTAAGATGGACTTTCTGACGAGAACCCCGAGATGAACAGCAGGAACACCCGATCACATATGGCAACAGTATTCAATTCACGGACGAATGGTAGATTTATAAGTGTGTAAGATGGACTCTGACGAGAACCCCGAGATGAATAGCAGGAACACGCGACCACATATGGCAACGGTATTCAATCCACGGACGAATGGTAGATTTATAAGTGTAAGATGTATGACAAGACCCCGAGATGAATAGCAGGAACACCCGACCCATGTAAGCAACAGTATTCAATTCACGGACGAATAGTGAGATTTATAAGTGTGTGAACCCATCAATGAGAACCCCGAGATGAATAGCAGGAACACCCGACCACATATGGCAACAGTATTCAATTCACGGACGAATGGTAGATTTATAAGTGTGTAAGATGGACTCTGACAAGGCCCAGAGATGAATAGCAGGAACACCCGACCACATATGGCAACAGTATTCAATTCACGGACGAATGGTAGATTTATAAGTGTGGCAGATGTACTCTGACGAGAACCACGAGATGAATAGCAGGAACACCCGACCACATATAATGACATTATTCAATCCACGGACGAATGGTAGATTTATAAGTGTGTAAGATGGACTCTGACGAGAACCACAGGATGAATAGCAGGAACACCCGACCACATATGGCAACATTATTCAATTCACGGACGAATGGTAGATTTATAAGTGTGTAAGATGGACTCCGGCAGAACCCCGAGATGAATAGCAGGAACACCCGACCACATATGGCAACAGTATTCAATTCACGGACAGATGGTAGATTTATAAGTGTGTAAGATGGACTGTAGGCGAGAACCCCGAGATGAATGGCAGGAACACCCATTACATATGGCAACAGTATTCAATTCACGGACGAATGGTAAGGTTATAAGTGTGTAAGATGGACTCTGGCGGAGACCCCGTGAATAGCAGGAACACCCGACCACATATGGCAACAGTATTCAATTCACGGACGAATGGTAGATTTATAGTGTGTAAGATGTACTCTGACGAGAACCACGAGATGAATAGCAGGAACACCCGACCACATATGGCAACAGTATTCAATCCACGGACGAATGGTAGATTTATAAGTGTGTAAGATGGACTCTGACGAGAACCACGAGATGAATAGCAGGAACACCCGACCACATATGGCAACAGTATTCAATTCACGGACGAATGGTAGATTTATAAGTGTGTAAGATGTACTCTGACGAGAACCCCGAGATGAATAGCAGGAACACCCGACCACATATGGCAACAGTATTCAATTCACGGACGAATGGTAGATTTATAAGTGTGTAAGATGGACTCTGACGAGAACCCCGAGATGAATAGCAGGAACACCCGACCACATATGGCAACAGTATTCAATTCACGGACGAATGGTAGATTTATAAGTGTGTAAGATGGATTCAGACGAAAAAATAATTGTGATTGTAATAAAGGGTTCGATTTGAAATTCCTTGCACCTGAAGAAGGCAGGAGCGTACAACGGCCAAAACGTCGTACAAAATGGTAACAAAGATGAGAACAACAGTCAGAATAATGTAAATACTGTAAATACTACATCATCTCAGAAATTGGGACAAATACTAAAGGTTCAGAATTATTAAATCTCTTCATTATGTCTAATAGATTTATATTATGGGAATATCATAAAACAATGTCATCTATGTATCTTAGTTAAGTAGAGATTTTAGGTAGGATGTGTTAAAATAGACCGGTCTCTAAAAATTCTGGGAATATATATATATGGAAAAAAAAACTTAATAAAAAATTAATTAAATCTTCCTTGTCGGCCGTATTTAATGAAAGACTTTTTATATATAAATGTTTTATATATCAAAATCGTTCATTGAAAACGGCCGACAAGAAAGATTTAATTAATTTTTAATTTTTTTTCCCGGTATCCTAACGTATAAGGAATATAAAAATTGTCTATAATTTTTATCGTACTCTAGGGGGACAATAGCTGTCTTCCCTTAAGGGGAAAGCGCTTGTCTTCCCTTCTTTCTCTGTTCTCTTCTTCGCATTCCTTGCCTTCGTGGGGAGACGCATGAGGAGTACAGCTGATCAGACGGTGTGTAATTTCTTGTCTCAAGGGTTGTTTCGTCTCTGGGGTTGTAATTTTTATTTATGTTTGCATTTTTACGTCAATATCCACTAGGCCATGTGTCCTTAAGAACAAGAACAACTGAATTTCTAGGACTTATAAACTTAATTTTTACCAGAGTTCATAATACAATTTTTGGAGTAAATGGTTTCATCTAATATTTTTTGATGTTAATAGTTTTCGCTAGTATTTTTACCAGAGCTCATATTGCAATTTTTCACACTAATGATTTTCTCTGGCACTCCGTATTACTGATTCCCATAATGTATTCATCTCCATCCTTGGTCAGCTTAGGAGAATAAGTAACTTAGAGAGTCGGGTTAAAGGGCGATAGATAACTCATGGCTACCAAAAGAGACTTCACACAAGGAATGAGAATGATATACCCCAGTGACCGTAATAAAGGGTTTGGTTCGAAATTCCTAGCAACTGAAGAAGGCCGGAGCGTACAACGGCCGAAACGTCGTACAAATGGCAACTAAAATGATGACAATAGTCCGCATAATGTAAATAGTGTAATTTATCTTGGTTTTGTTTTTGAAAAAAGAAGAGTTCATTCCAAGCTCTCACATGGCGCGCGCGACAAGAATTCACATAGAGGAAGCATACCATTTGATCTGGTACCGTCTTGACCACTCGACCATGAATAGCCTCTTGATCAGACGAGGTTTTTATCATGCTTATATAACACGATTTTCGTCTGATCAAGAGGCTATTCATGGTCGAGTGGTCAAGACGGTACCAGATCAAATGGTATGCTTCCCCTATGTAATAGGGCTCGCAGGTTCGAATCCTGCTGGATAGCACACATTTTCGTAATAAAAATTTATCGTAAATAATCAGGCCGGTCGACATAAATATAAAAATACTGTTTAATTAAAAACAGAATATCTACTTAAATACGAGTATCAGTAAAAATAATGTTCAAAATAATTCATTACAAATTGTCGGTTGCTTATAACCAAGTTTCGTTAAAATTCGTTAATTTCCGAAACATGTTAACATATATATATATATAAATATATATATATATATAATCATTTCAATCCATGCAAGGCAGAACTGCCACTGGTGCGCAGGGGATTACATAAGAGGTGAGTGATATGAAAGAGGAACAAGATACGGGGATATTTGAGAATGCTTAAGAGAAGAATGAGAATACTGGTGTGATGATAGCTGCATGAGAGTAGAGTGGAAAGGAAGAAGAACATTATACAAAAGTTGTCAGGGAAAGGATGTGAGTCTAGGAGATAAGAGATGACAATTGACATTGAATTTAAATTCTTGGAGATTGTAGCTGTCAGGGAAGCAAGTATACGGAAGGGAATTCCACAGGCTGGAAGTGCGAGCAAAGAAGCTTCTAGAGTAGAAGTTGCGGTTACATTTGATTGGTTTCACTGTAAAAGTGTGGGATCTAGTCGTTAGTCTTGCAACTCGAGTAAATCCATGCAGATGAGGCACCAGGGAGCTAAAATCATTGGAGCAGAAGCAGTGAAAGTATTTGTAGAAGAGACAGAGGGAAGCCACATTATCTATCTATCTATCTATCTATCTATCTATCTATCTATCTATCTATCTATCTATCTAAACCTGTTCATTATCTATCATATCTATCTATCTATCTATCTATCTATCTATCTATCTATCTATCTATCTATCTCAACCTGTCTGCATCTATCTATCTATCTATCTATCTATCTATCTATCTATCTATCTATCTATCTATCTATCTATGTTCATTACTATCATATCTATCTATCTATCTATCTATCTATCTATCTATCTATCTATCTATCTATCTAATGACACTGTTAATAGGGTATCCCATAGGTAAGACGAAATGATATCGAAATATTTATTAAATATTTTTAAAAATATTTATGAAATATCTGGATTGTTATCGCAAAATATTTCAAGCATTCCCTTATTTTTGGAAAATTTAGATTTTTTTTTATTACAGCTGTTAACATAGATATAACATAGAGTTATATGTCTGTAAGTGTTGACAGACATCATTGAGACGTTGATGTTTATAGCTATACCTGGTGGCTAATATTCGTACTAAAAATTTAAAGATAACACGATTCTTTTAACGTTTTGATTTTTCCGGTAACCAGAAAAAAAAAGTCGTATTTTAAATGTCACGGAAGAAAATTTGGAACTTTGGTTCCAGGCTAGGAAGTTGTCAGCTAGATGTTTACCTTATTCAGTTAAAGAAAAAAGAAAAAGAAAAAAAAGAGAAAGATAAAAATTAATTTAGCTTGTCTGATGAACACAAAGTAAGGGTTCTGTTTATCGCTATACATATATTGCAACTATAGATCCTCGCTAAGAATGTCAGAAATATTTTAGATTGTTAGATTTTTTTATATAATAATGATATAGTGATGCAAGTCTTACTAATTAGCCCATAGCTGGGGGAAAGGTGGATTCATATCTTTCCTGAGTATATTTGCACAAAAATCAATATAACGAACCTAACCAGAATTGGAACTCAACTCTCCGATTAACGATTTCAAACTATTATAGATTACACCATCTGCACATCCATACATACAACACTTAATATTCCCAAGCAGTTATCAATCTAGGTACTAACCAGACTCGACGTTGCTTAACTTTGTGATTGTACGGGAACCGGTGTTTTAACATGATGTGTCCGGAAGCCCTAAATAATATTTTTGTAAGTATTTGCAGACCCCATTGAGAGTTTGATGTTTATGGCTCCCCTTGGTGGCTAATACACATACTATACATACATGTAAAGATAACACAACGAATTCAACTGTAATTCGAACTCGGCTCTCCGATTCCTCATTCGGAGCCGGTATCCAAGATCCTCGCTAAGAATTTCAGAAATGTTTTGTAATGATTAAAAGCTAATATTTGGATTTTACCTTAGCCTCACCCATATCATCATGGGGCTCACGTTTTCTCCTAACATCAAGTGGAATGATTACATTAGATCAATTGTTAAGATTGCTGCTAGGAAAGTTAATTCACTGTGTCATGGGAGGGCAGGTTTTCACGACAAAGTCCATCTTACCACTATCATTCATCCATGCATTAAATATTGTTGTCACATCTGGTTCAGTGCTTCTGTTACGTATTCAGGGATTCTAGATGAAATCCAAAGAATCTGCAATATTATCGATCCTGACCCGGCATCTCAGCTTCAGTCATTTCCCACCGCTGTAATATAGCTTCCCTTTACTATAAATATTTTCATGGTAACTTTTCAAATGCATTATCCTCTTTGGTACCGCGACTTTAACGAATTTAACCCGAGAACACTAACCGTGGGTATAGAGTACCCAGCGCAAATGACGTTATTTTAATTACAATTGAATTAAATTTTCAGAAACTGATTTTCTTACGTAAATAATATATTTTTCAGTTCCTATTAATGTTAACTCAAAGTTAAATTTTTGAAGTGTTTGCATGTAAAATATTTCAAATAAAGATTTATATTTAACTAGCAGTATAGCCCGGCGTTGCTCGGGTGTAATGAAAGCTTTAAAATTAATCCATGGTCCTGGAGCTTAGACTCTTTGAACGTTGGCACGAAAAACCAAAAAGCAATAGTTGTTTCCAGTTAAAGCGAAACCGTAGACTGAAAGAAAAATGAATGGATGTAAGTCAAATTTTGATTTCCTGGTATCGATATCAAATAAGTTGTTTTCGTCATAAACTGAATATTGAAGGCTAAATAAGTCCTCTGAGTAAATGGTATCATAGCCGAGACTAAGAACTACTTAGAGCCAAACCCGAAGCAAAAACTAAAATAAAAGCGTTGAAAAAAATACAGACATACAGGCAGATAAACAGACACACACACAACAAACATATTACCTTATATATATATATATATTATCGATTTTCTGAACTATTTTAAGAACTGAAACCTTGAAACTTCTGAATATCGTTTCTTATGTCTTTGTCTATGAGTGTATCAAATTTAATTAAAATCGGACAACTCCTTTTATAACCAGATTTTTTCGATTATCAAGTTTCGATATTTATCGGCAGTACCTCGACACAAAGCCTAGCTAACAACACTCGCAGGCGCTTATAGTACAACTGTGTAAATTTTCAAGAAAATCGGTTCAGCCGTTTCGGAGTCTATAGGTAACGGACACACACACGCGCAGACACACACACACATACACAGACAGAGACAATGTTCCATTTATAAATAAGTTTAGATATCTACTGATTTATATTTAATATCTACTTTTAATATTTATATTTAATATCCAGTAGGCCATGCCTCCTTAAGAACACATCGCCCAGTGGATATAGACGTTGGTTAGTTCCTGTGACTTGACCCAAAGAGTTGTGAGTTCAATACCAGGTTACAGCAGTGGTGAACAAGTAACTTGCAGGGTGAGAGGTAGATACTTCATAACTTCCAATCGAGCTTTACCCAAAGAATGAAGATGATATACCCCAGTGATTGTAATAAAGGGTTCGGTTTGAAATTCCTAGCACCTGAAGAAGGCCGGGGCGTACAACAGCTGAAATGTCGTACAAATGGCAACAAAGATGAGGACAATAGTCCGAATAATGTAAATGCTGCCACATCTCAGAAATATAAACAATTTTTTTTATATTTTCAAAATTGGGTATGATATACCCATGGTTAGTCGTGGTATAACTTTAATTGATGGTTAGTTTTCCAGAGTTAAACGCTGTACTAAACTGGCAGCTAGGTCTCATCGTATTTACTGTTGAAATTGCCAAACGTAGCCATAAGTTCTAGGCTAACTGTTTATTCTCTTGTAGAACTCTATTCTGTCTTTTTGTTAGCCAGTCAACTTTAATTTTCAAAATTTTAAATTCAGTATCAATCATTAACTTCTGTCTTCTTAATTCCTGTATTTTTGGTAACCTCTTCTCATTTGTGGTGCAGTAGAAGTCAGATCGGAACGAGAAATCGGGAAGCCGAGTTCGAATTCTAGTTGAATTCCTTGCATTCACTTACGCGCAAATACCTTTGGGAAAGGCATTAATCCGCCTATTCCCTCCAGTTATGGGTTAAATAACAGGACAGATGGGGTTCTATAGCCTTGGCTGGCAATCAGTCTACCACAGAAAGTAGTGGCAAACTACTGCGGGATAATCTTCTGCCCAGTCAGTCATGTCTCTTTCGAGACATGATCTGACTGACTCCTCATAATAATTTTTTTTCAGTGTGATTCACTCAGTAACCCCTTGCGTCTTAGTAGCTTTATTGTTTCGCTTGGAGGGAAATTCTAAAACCGTACTGCAGAGACACTGTCAGAAAGAATGGAAAAGAAGCAAGACTGTAGATTACAAGGCTTGGCGTTGCTTAAATTTGTGATGGTAGGGAAACCAGTGTTTCAAAGTAAGACTAAAAAAAGATGCTTGTAGGTGTTTGCAAACATCACTGAGTGGCAAATACTCGTGCTTAATATTTGGCACATAACTAGCGGAGAAGAAGTGAGTTCATGCCTTTCCCAAGCACATTTGTGCTCCTCTCCTTGGGCTCCTTGACAAAATACAAAGGAGGATCTGTAACGTGGTTGATACTGACTTGGCAGACCGGCTGCAGCCGCTCTCACACCGGCGTGATGTAGCTTCCCTGTGCCTCTTCTACAAGTACTTTCATGGCTTCTGCTCCGATGAGCTTAGATCACTGGTGCCGCCTAAGCACGAATTTACACGAGATACTAGATTAGCAACTAGGTCCCACCCTTTTACAGTTAAACAAATAAGATGTAACCGTAAATTCTACTCCAACAGCTTCTTTTCTCGCGCTTCCCGCCTGTGGAACTCCCTTCCACAAGTCTGCTTTCCCGACAGTTACAATCTCCAGGTGTTTAAATGTAGGGTCAATAGACACCTCCTATCACACTAACTCCCAACTATTCCCACAACACTCTCATCTACCCAACCCTCATTCTCGGTATCCTTACCCGCCTATCACCCACCCTCTGTCATTTCCTATATTTAATCAGCCTTTCTCCACTCTACGTAGCCCCCTGCATAGTAGTGGCAGTGACATGCCTTGCTCGGGGTGAAACGCTTATAAAAAAAAAAGAAAAAAAAGTGACTATTGAACAGGTGTAGAGGCTCATCCCTTGTTCCCTGTTTAGGATGTGGTTTCCGGTTTTCTCTCTTCTAATCTTTTCACTCTTATGTAGCCCCCTGCACATCAGTGGCATTACCGCCTTGCTCGGGGTGATATGATTAAAAAAAAAAGTGAATATAACAAGCCAAATGGGAATTGGATCTCGCCTCTCCGACTTCCAATTCCCAGCCGTTATACATTACACCACCCGCACATCCACACTTACAGCTCATCGTAGGCAGTCACTCATCTAGCTACTGACCAGGCTTGACGTTGCTTAACTTCGATCATAAAAAACTGGAGAAACTTCTAAACAAAGCAGTAAATGAAAAGCAAAAAGACGAAGCATCAGTTGTAAGGCAGAATGTATGGATGTCGGCATTAGAAAGAAAAAACAAGTTATTACGAATTAAAGAAGCCAAAATTAAGTAAGTATAAAATTGAAATAATTGGGGTCTGTATTTTTTTTAACAGCTGTTGAAAAATATGATTAAATTCTATCCTCAATCACATTCAGTCAGTTAATTGCCATACGTGATACACGGTTTGGGTAATCATGTCTCGAAAGAGACATGACTGACTGGGTAGATGATTATCCCGCAGTAGGTTGCCATTGCTTTCTGCGGTAGACTGGTTGCCAGCTAAGGCTATAGAAACCTATCTGTCTTATTATTTAACCCATAACTAGAGGGAAGAGACGGATTAATATCTTTCCCAGGAGTATTTGTGCGTAAGTGAATGCGAGGAATTCAACTGGAATTCGAACTCTGCTCCCCGATTTGTCGTTCCGTGTCGACATTGGAGTAGATAGATCTATCAATCGCCCGGTTCACACTCCACCCACGTTTATTGAACAGGTTAAGAGGCTCATCCCTTGTTCCCTGTTTAGGATGTGGTTTCCGGCTTTATCTTTTCCAATCTTCTCACTTTGTTTTTTTTTTTCAGTTGGAGTAGATAGATCTATCTATCGCCCGGTTCACGCTCCACCCACGTTTATTGAACAGGTTAAGAGGTTCATCCCTTGTTCCCTGTTTAGGATGTGGTTTCCGGCTTTATCTTTTCCAATCTTCTCACTTTGTTTTTTTTTTCAGTTGGAGTAGATAGATCTATCTATCGCCCGGTTCACACTCCACCCACGTCTATTGAACAGGTTAAGAGGCTCATCCCTTGTTCCCTGTTTAGGATGTGGTTTCCGGCTTTATCTTTTCCAATCTTCTCACTTTGTTTTTTTTTTCAGTTGGAGTAGATAGATCTATCTATCGCCCGGTTCACACTCCACCCACGTCTATTGAACAGGTTAAGAGGCTCATCCCTTGTTCCCTGTTTAGGATGTGGTTTCCAGCTATATCTTTTCCAATCTTTTCCCTATTACGTAGCCCCCCTGCACATCAGTGGCGTCACCGCCTTGCTTGCGGTGATACGATTAAAAAAAAATATCCATTGCACCACAACGAACATCCAGCACATTAAGAAAACGAAAGATGCCCTCCAAATGCTAAACAAAGTTAAAAAAAAAACAGGGATAAATTGTTAGAGTCAAGGTAATCTGATCTGAATGTGATATCTTTTTGTTTAATCATTTCACCCCAGGCAAGGCGGAAATGCCACTAGTGCGCAGGGCGTTAAAGTGAAAGAAAAGACTGGGTACAGGAGGTATTGAAAAAAGGATACAAGATGAAGGTGATTCAAAAAGATAGAAGATGACAATTGACATTGTATTTAAATTTTTGGAGATTGTAACTTTCAGGGAAGAAACTAAATGAAAAGAACTTCCACGGGCGGGTAGTAAGAACGAAGAGCTTAATTACCATCCTTTTTAAGTAGTTGATGAGAAATTGTTTACAATTTTGTACTAGTTTTTAGTTTGCACATGTTCTAAAGTAATAGTTAATAATCCGAGTGTAATTCAATAAACAAGGTGAATTTTTCGGTATCAGGACTTCTAATATAGATAGAAGCTTACTTTTTTTTAAATTTTTCAACGTAGTCTTCCAGCAGTGTCACACACTTTTTCCATCTGTGCACAAGCTTCCGTATTTCAGCCAGTCAGTTAAGTGCCATGCGCTATACACGCTTGGGCGATCATGTCTCGAAAGAGACATGACTGACTGGGCCGAAGATTATCCCGCAGTAGGTTGCCATTGCTTTCTGCGGTAGACTGGTTGCCGACCAAGGCTATAGAACCCAATCTGTCCTATTATTTAACCCATAACTGGAGGGAAGAAACGGATTAATACCTTTCCCAAGGGTATTTGCGCGTAAGTGAAGGCAATGAATTCAGCTGGAATTCGAACTCGGTTCCCGGATTTCTCGTTCCTAGCCGATATCCACTGCGCCACAAGCGTAAAAATCCTTGGACTGATGTCTCAGCCAATCACTCACAGCACTTTTGACTTCATCGACACTTTCAAACTTCGTGCCTCTTGCGAACGCTTTTAAGGGACCAAACAGGTGAAATTCTGAAGGAGCAAGGTCTGGTCTGTAAGAGGGATGAGGGAGCAGTTCCCGGCCCGGCTCGTTGATGGTCTGCACCGTTTGGGCTGCTGTGTGAGCTGACCTTCGAGTAGGCAAGGTCATTATGGACAATTTTGTGTGATGTCCCAACAGATAGGCTCAAAGTCCTTGCAATGTCATCCACTGCTACCCTTCTGTCAGACTGAATGAGGTCATTGACTGATTCGATCACCTCAGGAGACCTCACTTCTGTAAGCCTCCCAGGCCTGTCTTCATCCTCAACACTGATCCGTTCTTTTTTAAACAATTTAGCTCACTTGTAGATATTTATTGGCTGAAACATGTGGCACCATACTCAGTTGACATTTTCCAGTGTATTTCGGCTGGTTTGCACTCTTCAGTAACCAAAAACTTGATAACTGATTTCTGTTCAATCCTGGAGCAGGCTTCTTGATCGGCCATCTTTGTTAATCTCCAAAACTCTCAAAGTTTTTTTTCAATCTGCAAAAAAATTAAATCCCTTTGACAAAGAAGTAAAAGAAAATTTAAAAAAAACTAAGCTTCTATCTGTATTAGAAGTCCTTATACCGAAAAATTCACCTTATTTATTGAATGACCCTCGTGTATAAAATAGCATTATAAAAAACAAGATCATTAATAAAGTATGTAATTACAGGAACAAAAATATGTATCTACTTCAAGGACTTTATAATATAAAAGAAGTCGTTCACAAAGCAAAAGTACATGACTTATATGGTCAAAATACAACATATACAAAACACATACACAACAGATACTTTTAAGACCAGATGTTTCAATCACCGGTCTACATTTAAAACAGAAAAACTTAAAAAATTGTATAAAATTAGTTAGCTACGTGTGGAAATTGAAATTAAAATATGGAAAAGACCCAGACATAACGTGGAGTATAGAAAATACAGCCAAGCCTTACAACGGTGACAAAATATGCAGACTGTGCCAGGAAGAAAAGTTAGCTATCATGTTATTCCCCACAAAAATGAATTACTGAATGAAAGAACAAAAATTATGACTAAGTGTAACCATACCATAAAATACCTAGTGGGGTCATACAGCCATGGAAAAAGACGTTATATTTTCTTCTAATTCTGAAAATTGCACATTCAAAAAAAATACCCGTTATGTGAGCTTTCTTAAAAGAAGATAGATGGCAACGTTGCATTTAAATTTTTGGTGATTGCAGAAGAGAAGCAAGTAAACGGAAGGGAGTTTCAAAAACCGGAAGTGCGAGAAAAGAAACTGTGGAGTAGAAGTAACAGTTAAATTTGGCTATTTCAACAGCAAAAGGGGAGAACCTAGATGCCAATCTAGTATTCTCCTTATATGTGCCTTGTTCTTTCAGGGCGTAGTTGACCATGGCCTTCCACGTTTACCTGTCCCTGGTGGCTCTAAGCACGCTTTCTTTTGTTATACCATGCAACCCCCGTTCTGACATCTACCCGCTCAGGCCAGTCAAGTACGTTACAAGCTGTTTTACTCTGTCTCTCCTTCCCTCTATCTGGCCTGTTAGTATCATATTCTCTAAGCCTACCTTCCTCATTGCATGTCCCAGAAACTTTAGCTGTCTTTTCCTGATGTTTTAATTTTATTTTCGTTTCCATCCTTTCAAAAACTTGATCATTGTTCTTATGCTCGATTCATGATATTCACAGCATCCTTCTGTAGAACAACATTTCAGTTACTTCAAGTTTTTCCTTAATCTTTGATAATAATGTCCAGCATTTATTGCCATATTGAAGAACTGATATCACATAGCAATCCAGTACTTTCTTCTTTGTTTCTAGTGAAATTTTCCTGTCTCTTAATACTCTACTCAGCTTCTGGAATGCGTCTTTCGCCATGCCAATTCGCCTTCGGATCTCTGTGTCGCACTTTCCATCTTCTGTCAGAACGCTTCCCAGGTATTAAAATTTTTGTACCTGCTTGATTTTAGTATCCCCCACCCTGTATTTGGCATTTTGGGCTGCTCTTTTTGCTGATGACCATGCATTCGGTTTTCTTGCAGTTTATATTATTGTCCTTTTTTGTCACTCTCTTCAGCTACCTTCTGTAGGAAGTCATGTACTTTCCTTTCCGTGTCTGCTATCAGCACTGTATCATCTGCGTACCTTATGTTGTTCAAATTGTGGTATCCGATGACAAATCCTAGCATAACTTCTAGAGTCCTCAGAATAGTATCGCTGTACAAGTTGAATAGATCTAGTGAAAAGACACATCCTTGATTTACGCCCCGTTCTATCTTTGTATATCTGCTGAATTCGTTACCTGTCCGTTTACAGATGCATGCTTAAATTCATGTGGTCAGGGTCATTAGGACAAAAAAGTGAAGGCTAGACAATTTCAGCAGCGATTTTAGGCAAGAAAGATGTGGTTCTACAGAAGGATGCTGAGACTTCCATTAACTGAACATGTGAGTAGTAAAAATATTTAAGGCATATGGGAAACACCGAGGAAGACCCAGAAAGAGGCAGTTGATAAATCTAGAGCACACAATGAGAAAAGAAGGTTAGAAAATTTGACACTCACGGGACATCTAGAAGACAAGAGGAACAGAGAAAAGTAGATCCCAACCACCTATCGAGCTTGTGTGAATGGATGGTAGAACAGAGAATCTGTGGGGCAGTAAAAAACAAAACGTTGCTAAGAACTAAAAACGATAAGAATTTGGGGAGAGCCATGATCACCCATGCCCTGGAGAAATACGAATTTCTGCTACAGATAAAGAAATGACTGCACTCAACATGAAAAACCTTCCTAGTACTTCGTCCTTATATATACAAGTTCAAAGTATTAAAAAATAATAGACAAGGTTCTGTGGTTAAGTTCTTTACATAATTTTTCATGTGATCTTATTAATCGATACTCGTATTTTAGTAGATACTTTGAACTTGTATATATAAGGACGAAGTACTAGGAAGGTTTTTCATGTTGAGTGCAGTCATTTCTTTATCTGTAGCAGATAGCATCATTGACCGGCGTTGTCCGTGCAACTCAAAACATTTTAATTTCTTCAACGGATGAAACAATACGTTTCAATTCGCTGCAGACACTTAAAATATAATCTATATATATAAAAGGCAATCCGTGACTCTGTGTGTGACTGTTCCTAGTGCACGCCTACATTTTTAATATTTTTTTGTTTCAAAATTACAGGAAAAAATATTCACATTTTTTTGTTGACCAATTGAATTTTTAAAACGTCGGAGTAAAAATTAAATATAAAGGCTCATTTTTTTTTTAATAAAAAATATTTTAGTCGCGTTTGATACGTGTGATTTGATTTCTACGACGTAAGCATCTTAGATCTTAGATGTTTTACGGAGTAAATGTAAACAATCGTGTCCATTGGCCAAAAAGTGCGAAAGGAAAAATTGCTGAACTTAAACACAAAAAGTATGTGTCGACCTGGCTTCTCTGTAGATATGTGTCCCTAGAAAGTTTGAATGAGCTAGCTTAAAAAATGTAGGCGTGCATAGGGAACAGTCACACACAGACTCACAGATTGCCTTTTATATATATAGATTATGTTTTTTAATCAAACCGTTTCTACCGGCCTTTTACGATAAATTTTGTTACGAAAATCCGTGTCATTCGGCAGGATTCGAACCTGTGGCCCTGAGGTTGATTTGTGTGTTTCTTTCCATCGGATTGTCACCATTATGTAGTTATCAGAATTTGTTTGTTATTTGCGGGGTTATCATTTATGTATAGATGGGAATTTGTTTGTGTGGTCTTCACGAGGTTGGCGATGAAGTATTAGTGGGAAGATTGAAGTGGGAAGTAGTTCTTATCGATAAAAGGTTTATTTTTTTTTAATCATCTCACCCCAAGCAAGGCATTCCACTGCCACTATTGTGCATGGGGCTACATAGGCGAAGGTAAAGAGAAAGAGTGGTTAGACATAGGGAATGTCAGGAGAAAGATGACAGATGAGTAAGGACAGCGAGGATGAGGGTTGGGCAGATGGGAAGAGTGTTTGATAGAATGGGAGCAGGTTAGTGTGTTAGGAGGTGTCTATTGACCTTACATTTAAACTCCTGGAGATTGTAGCCGTCGGGGAAGCAATCATGTGGAAGGGAATTCCACAGTCGGGAAGTGCGAGGAAAGAAACTGTTGGAGTAGAAGTTACGGCTGCATTTTATCGGTTTCACTGTAAAAGGGTGAGACCTACTTGCTAATCTAGTATCTCGTTCAAATTCGTATTTAGGGGGCACCAGTGATCTAAGTTCATCGGAGCAGAAGCCGTGAAAGTATTTATAGAAGAGACACAGGGAAGACACGTCGCGCCGGTGGGAGAGAGACTGCAGGCGGTCTGCCAAGTCGGTATCTATCACATTACAGACCCTCATTTGTGTGTATAAATATTGAATTGATTTTGGCGAAAGAAATGACATCCTTTTCGTAGTGGGTGAAATTATTAAGTGGGTAAATTTTCAAGGAATATGTGTTGTAAGTTTTCAAAGAGTGTTTCTTTTGAGTTTTTTTTTTTTTTAGAAATCGGTGTTCACCAGTGAGGTAGTAGGGATTTTTCCATTGCATGTTTTCATGTTTTTCTCTGTATTTAAACGTCGGTGTTCATCAGTGAAGAATTCATTCTTCCATTAGGTGTTCTTTTTCGATGTCGGTGTTCACCAGTGAGGTAGTAGGGATTCTTTCATTGCATGTTCTTCGCTGGGTCCTAAGTGTGATAGTGATAATAAGGTTTTCTTCCATTGCGTACTCGTTGAACGTCAGAGGTCACGGGAGATGGTTAATGTTTATTGATTTGACCTTGTGTCATACATAACCTAACTCCCTAAAACTTACTATTATTCGTAATCATCAGAAGGTTGGTAGCAGGTTGGAGATTGTTGAAGAATAAAAGCATACCTCTTGCATGTTTAAATTAAAATTTATTAATGGACAAGAATAACAGGAATTGGTAGAAGTTAATGTTCAATTAGAAACATTATTAAGAAGTTAAGGGTAGAGGTTATAGTAGTCCTTGCAAGAGTGAGTTTATGTGTACGTAGGCAGGAACGTATGTGTATGTAAGTATGTATGAGCGTTTGTTGGGTAGGAGTGTCTTTGAAGTATTCGCTCAGTCTTAAAGTAGACGGGTGAGCGATGAAGAAGAAGGCGGTGAGAGGTGAGAGGTGAGAGAGAAAGATAGAGACAATTATAATAACGATCGCATGACGTTTGTCAAAGATACGTGTTAATTGCTCGTGATCTTAACTCTCTGACGCGACGGTCGGCTTGTCCAGTCTTTTAAATCGTTTGGGAATTCACTCCCGGATGTGGTTCTGGCCTTTCCATTGGATGACAAATATTTCGCATCGAGGTGTGAAATTTCACAAATTTTGTGTGTGTTAAGCAAAGTTTTTAAATTCGAGAAAATTCGTTTATTTCTAACAATGAGTCAGATTTGAATTTTAAAAGTAGATATTGTTTTGTTCACTACAACCCCTACCAATATAGGGAAAGCCACTAACAGAGGTCGCAGGTTCGAATCCTGCCGAATGACGCACATTTTTGTTACAAACTTTATCGTGAATAATCAAACCGGTAGAAATAAATATATAAATATACTGTTTGATTAAAAAACAGAATATCTACTCAAATACGAGTATCGATTAAAAAAATAATGTTCAGACAAATATATTAAATATTTCGGTTGTTAAAACCATTTTGTTAATCTTCGAGATTTTCCGTAACATTAATTTCTGATATAGACAGATACTTTTTAAAATCACCTTGAAAAACATTTAAAATCATGATCATCACAACCGAGTGCGTATGACTTTTAGCTTCATGAAAAAGATTTTCAAAACACACACACACACACACACACACACACACACACACACACACACACACACATATTTATTTTTTTTAATACAGTTTTCATTAAAATATGACACAGGATATTATGATTAAGTTTTATATATAATTTTTATATCATCTTATATTTTTTTTCAGTACATAAATTATATAAAGATTGTTGGAATGTTTTATTTATCCAAGCGCTTTCGGCTATATTTTTAGCCATTATCAATATTTTATTTTACTTTGACTAAAGATATGGATTGTTTTATGTATGTATCGAAAGTTTGTTTCTAATTTTTAAAAAATCATTTCATCCCAAGCAGGGCCGTTTTACTGCCACTGGTGCGCAGGGAGTTACATAAGAGAAAAGAGGATCCTTGGGAAAAATATGGATCCATCTCTTCTGCCTCCAGCTATGGGTTGAATAACAGGATTTTCGTCTGATCAAGAGGCTATTCATGGTCGAGTGGTCAAGACGGTACCAGATCAAATGGTATGCTTCCCCTATGTAATAGGGCTCGCAGGTTCGAATCCTGCTGGATAGCACACATTTTCGTAATAAAAATTTATCGTAAATAATCAGGCCGGTCGACATAAATATAAAAATACTGTTTAATTAAAAACAGAATATCTACTTAAATACGAGTATCAGTAAAAATAATGTTCAAAATAATTCATTACAAATTGTCGGTTGCTTATAACCAAGTTTCGTTAAAATTCGTTAATTTCCGAAACATGTTAACATATATATATATATAAATATATATATATATATAATCATTTCAATCCATGCAAGGCAGAACTGCCACTGGTGCGCAGGGGATTACATAAGAGGTGAGTGATATGAAAGAGGAACAAGATACGGGGATATTTGAGAATGCTTAAGAGAAGAATGAGAATACTGGTGTGATGATAGCTGCATGAGAGTAGAGTGGAAAGGAAGAAGAACATTATACAAAAGTTGTCAGGGAAAGGATGTGAGTCTAGGAGATAAGAGATGACAATTGACATTGAATTTAAATTCTTGGAGATTGTAGCTGTCAGGGAAGCAAGTATACGGAAGGGAATTCCACAGGCTGGAAGTGCGAGCAAAGAAGCTTCTAGAGTAGAAGTTGCGGTTACATTTGATTGGTTTCACTGTAAAAGTGTGGGATCTAGTCGTTAGTCTTGCAACTCGAGTAAATCCATGCAGATGAGGCACCAGGGAGCTAAAATCATTGGAGCAGAAGCAGTGAAAGTATTTGTAGAAGAGACAGAGGGAAGCCACATTATCTATCTATCTATCTATCTATCTATCTATCTATCTATCTATCTATCTATCTATCTAAACCTGTTCATTATCTATCTATCTATCTATCTATCTATCTATCTATCTATCTATCTATCTATCTATCTATCTCAACCTGTCTGCATCTATCTATCTATCTATCTATCTATCTATCTATCTATCTATCTATCTATCTATCTAAACCTGTTCATTATCTATCTATCTATCTATCTATCTATCTATCTATCTATCTATCTATCTATCTATCTATCTAATGACACTGTTAATAGGGTATCCCATAGGTAAGACGAAATGATATCGAAATATTTATTAAATATTTTTAAAAATATTTATGAAATATCTGGATTGTTATCGCAAAATATTTCAAGCATTCCCTTATTTTTGGAAAATTTAGATTTTTTTTTATTACAGCTGTTAACATAGATATAACATAGAGTTATATGTCTGTAAGTGTTGACAGACATCATTGAGACGTTGATGTTTATAGCTATACCTGGTGGCTAATATTCGTACTAAAAATTTAAAGATAACACGATTCTTTTAACGTTTTGATTTTTCCGGTAACCAGAAAAAAAAAGTCGTATTTTAAATGTCACGGAAGAAAATTTGGAACTTTGGTTCCAGGCTAGGAAGTTGTCAGCTAGATGTTTACCTTATTCAGTTAAAGAAAAAAGAAAAAGAAAAAAAAGAGAAAGATAAAAATTAATTTAGCTTGTCTGATGAACACAAAGTAAGGGTTCTGTTTATCGCTATACATATATTGCAACTATAGATCCTCGCTAAGAATGTCAGAAATATTTTAGATTGTTAGATTTTTTTATATAATAATGATATAGTGATGCAAGTCTTACTAATTAGCCCATAGCTGGGGGAAAGGTGGATTCATATCTTTCCTGAGTATATTTGCACAAAAATCAATATAACGAACCTAACCAGAATTGGAACTCAACTCTCCGATTAACGATTTCAAACTATTATAGATTACACCATCTGCACATCCATACATACAACACTTAATATTCCCAAGCAGTTATCAATCTAGGTACTAACCAGACTCGACGTTGCTTAACTTTGTGATTGTACGGGAACCGGTGTTTTAACATGATGTGTCCGGAAGCCCTAAATAATATTTTTGTAAGTATTTGCAGACCCCATTGAGAGTTTGATGTTTATGGCTCCCCTTGGTGGCTAATACACATACTATACATACATGTAAAGATAACACAACGAATTCAACTGTAATTCGAACTCGGCTCTCCGATTCCTCATTCGGAGCCGGTATCCAAGATCCTCGCTAAGAATTTCAGAAATGTTTTGTAATGATTAAAAGCTAATATTTGGATTTTACCTTAGCCTCACCCATATCATCATGGGGCTCACGTTTTCTCCTAACATCAAGTGGAATGATTACATTAGATCAATTGTTAAGATTGCTGCTAGGAAAGTTAATTCACTGTGTCATGGGAGGGCAGGTTTTCACGACAAAGTCCATCTTACCACTATCATTCATCCATGCATTAAATATTGTTGTCACATCTGGTTCAGTGCTTCTGTTACGTATTCAGGGATTCTAGATGAAATCCAAAGAATCTGCAATATTATCGATCCTGACCCGGCATCTCAGCTTCAGTCATTTCCCACCGCTGTAATATAGCTTCCCTTTACTATAAATATTTTCATGGTAACTTTTCAAATGCATTATCCTCTTTGGTACCGCGACTTTAACGAATTTAACCCGAGAACACTAACCGTGGGTATAGAGTACCCAGCGCAAATGACGTTATTTTAATTACAATTGAATTAAATTTTCAGAAACTGATTTTCTTACGTAAATAATATATTTTTCAGTTCCTATTAATGTTAACTCAAAGTTAAATTTTTGAAGTGTTTGCATGTAAAATATTTCAAATAAAGATTTATATTTAACTAGCAGTATAGCCCGGCGTTGCTCGGGTGTAATGAAAGCTTTAAAATTAATCCATGGTCCTGGAGCTTAGACTCTTTGAACGTTGGCACGAAAAACCAAAAAGCAATAGTTGTTTCCAGTTAAAGCGAAACCGTAGACTGAAAGAAAAATGAATGGATGTAAGTCAAATTTTGATTTCCTGGTATCGATATCAAATAAGTTGTTTTCGTCATAAACTGAATATTGAAGGCTAAATAAGTCCTCTGAGTAAATGGTATCATAGCCGAGACTAAGAACTACTTAGAGCCAAACCCGAAGCAAAAACTAAAATAAAAGCGTTGAAAAAAATACAGACATACAGGCAGATAAACAGACACACACACAACAAACATATTACCTTATATATATATATATATTATCGATTTTCTGAACTATTTTAAGAACTGAAACCTTGAAACTTCTGAATATCGTTTCTTATGTCTTTGTCTATGAGTGTATCAAATTTAATTAAAATCGGACAACTCCTTTTATAACCAGATTTTTTCGATTATCAAGTTTCGATATTTATCGGCAGTACCTCGACACAAAGCCTAGCTAACAACACTCGCAGGCGCTTATAGTACAACTGTGTAAATTTTCAAGAAAATCGGTTCAGCCGTTTCGGAGTCTATAGGTAACGGACACACACACGCGCAGACACACACACACATACACAGACAGAGACAATGTTCCATTTATAAATAAGTTTAGATATCTACTGATTTATATTTAATATCTACTTTTAATATTTATATTTAATATCCAGTAGGCCATGCCTCCTTAAGAACACATCGCCCAGTGGATATAGACGTTGGTTAGTTCCTGTGACTTGACCCAAAGAGTTGTGAGTTCAATACCAGGTTACAGCAGTGGTGAACAAGTAACTTGCAGGGTGAGAGGTAGATACTTCATAACTTCCAATCGAGCTTTACCCAAAGAATGAAGATGATATACCCCAGTGATTGTAATAAAGGGTTCGGTTTGAAATTCCTAGCACCTGAAGAAGGCCGGGGCGTACAACAGCTGAAATGTCGTACAAATGGCAACAAAGATGAGGACAATAGTCCGAATAATGTAAATGCTGCCACATCTCAGAAATATAAACAATTTTTTTTATATTTTCAAAATTGGGTATGATATACCCATGGTTAGTCGTGGTATAACTTTAATTGATGGTTAGTTTTCCAGAGTTAAACGCTGTACTAAACTGGCAGCTAGGTCTCATCGTATTTACTGTTGAAATTGCCAAACGTAGCCATAAGTTCTAGGCTAACTGTTTATTCTCTTGTAGAACTCTATTCTGTCTTTTTGTTAGCCAGTCAACTTTAATTTTCAAAATTTTAAATTCAGTATCAATCATTAACTTCTGTCTTCTTAATTCCTGTATTTTTGGTAACCTCTTCTCATTTGTGGTGCAGTAGAAGTCAGATCGGAACGAGAAATCGGGAAGCCGAGTTCGAATTCTAGTTGAATTCCTTGCATTCACTTACGCGCAAATACCTTTGGGAAAGGCATTAATCCGCCTATTCCCTCCAGTTATGGGTTAAATAACAGGACAGATGGGGTTCTATAGCCTTGGCTGGCAATCAGTCTACCACAGAAAGTAGTGGCAAACTACTGCGGGATAATCTTCTGCCCAGTCAGTCATGTCTCTTTCGAGACATGATCTGACTGACTCCTCATAATAATTTTTTTTCAGTGTGATTCACTCAGTAACCCCTTGCGTCTTAGTAGCTTTATTGTTTCGCTTGGAGGGAAATTCTAAAACCGTACTGCAGAGACACTGTCAGAAAGAATGGAAAAGAAGCAAGACTGTAGATTACAAGGCTTGGCGTTGCTTAAATTTGTGATGGTAGGGAAACCAGTGTTTCAAAGTAAGACTAAAAAAAGATGCTTGTAGGTGTTTGCAAACATCACTGAGTGGCAAATACTCGTGCTTAATATTTGGCACATAACTAGCGGAGAAGAAGTGAGTTCATGCCTTTCCCAAGCACATTTGTGCTCCTCTCCTTGGGCTCCTTGACAAAATACAAAGGAGGATCTGTAACGTGGTTGATACTGACTTGGCAGACCGGCTGCAGCCGCTCTCACACCGGCGTGATGTAGCTTCCCTGTGCCTCTTCTACAAGTACTTTCATGGCTTCTGCTCCGATGAGCTTAGATCACTGGTGCCGCCTAAGCACGAATTTACACGAGATACTAGATTAGCAACTAGGTCCCACCCTTTTACAGTTAAACAAATAAGATGTAACCGTAAATTCTACTCCAACAGCTTCTTTTCTCGCGCTTCCCGCCTGTGGAACTCCCTTCCACAAGTCTGCTTTCCCGACAGTTACAATCTCCAGGTGTTTAAATGTAGGGTCAATAGACACCTCCTATCACACTAACTCCCAACTATTCCCACAACACTCTCATCTACCCAACCCTCATTCTCGGTATCCTTACCCGCCTATCACCCACCCTCTGTCATTTCCTATATTTAATCAGCCTTTCTCCACTCTACGTAGCCCCCTGCATAGTAGTGGCAGTGACATGCCTTGCTCGGGGTGAAACGCTTATAAAAAAAAAAGAAAAAAAAGTGACTATTGAACAGGTGTAGAGGCTCATCCCTTGTTCCCTGTTTAGGATGTGGTTTCCGGTTTTCTCTCTTCTAATCTTTTCACTCTTATGTAGCCCCCTGCACATCAGTGGCATTACCGCCTTGCTCGGGGTGATATGATTAAAAAAAAAAGTGAATATAACAAGCCAAATGGGAATTGGATCTCGCCTCTCCGACTTCCAATTCCCAGCCGTTATACATTACACCACCCGCACATCCACACTTACAGCTCATCGTAGGCAGTCACTCATCTAGCTACTGACCAGGCTTGACGTTGCTTAACTTCGATCATAAAAAACTGGAGAAACTTCTAAACAAAGCAGTAAATGAAAAGCAAAAAGACGAAGCATCAGTTGTAAGGCAGAATGTATGGATGTCGGCATTAGAAAGAAAAAACAAGTTATTACGAATTAAAGAAGCCAAAATTAAGTAAGTATAAAATTGAAATAATTGGGGTCTGTATTTTTTTTAACAGCTGTTGAAAAATATGATTAAATTCTATCCTCAATCACATTCAGTCAGTTAATTGCCATACGTGATACACGGTTTGGGTAATCATGTCTCGAAAGAGACATGACTGACTGGGTAGATGATTATCCCGCAGTAGGTTGCCATTGCTTTCTGCGGTAGACTGGTTGCCAGCTAAGGCTATAGAAACCTATCTGTCTTATTATTTAACCCATAACTAGAGGGAAGAGACGGATTAATATCTTTCCCAGGAGTATTTGTGCGTAAGTGAATGCGAGGAATTCAACTGGAATTCGAACTCTGCTCCCCGATTTGTCGTTCCGTGTCGACATTGGAGTAGATAGATCTATCAATCGCCCGGTTCACACTCCACCCACGTTTATTGAACAGGTTAAGAGGCTCATCCCTTGTTCCCTGTTTAGGATGTGGTTTCCGGCTTTATCTTTTCCAATCTTCTCACTTTGTTTTTTTTTTCAGTTGGAGTAGATAGATCTATCTATCGCCCGGTTCACGCTCCACCCACGTTTATTGAACAGGTTAAGAGGTTCATCCCTTGTTCCCTGTTTAGGATGTGGTTTCCGGCTTTATCTTTTCCAATCTTCTCACTTTGTTTTTTTTTCAGTTGGAGTAGATAGATCTATCTATCGCCCGGTTCACACTCCACCCACGTCTATTGAACAGGTTAAGAGGCTCATCCCTTGTTCCCTGTTTAGGATGTGGTTTCCGGCTTTATCTTTTCCAATCTTCTCACTTTGTTTTTTTTTCAGTTGGAGTAGATAGATCTATCTATCGCCCGGTTCACACTCCACCCACGTCTATTGAACAGGTTAAGAGGCTCATCCCTTGTTCCCTGTTTAGGATGTGGTTTCCAGCTATATCTTTTCCAATCTTTTCCCTATTACGTAGCCCCCCTGCACATCAGTGGCGTCACCGCCTTGCTTGCGGTGATACGATTAAAAAAAAAATATCCATTGCACCACAACGAACATCCAGCACATTAAGAAAACGAAAGATGCCCTCCAAATGCTAAACAAAGTTAAAAAAAAAACAGGGATAAATTGTTAGAGTCAAGGTAATCTGATCTGAATGTGATATCTTTTTGTTTAATCATTTCACCCCAGGCAAGGCGGAAATGCCACTAGTGCGCAGGGCGTTAAAGTGAAAGAAAAGACTGGGTACAGGAGGTATTGAAAAAAGGATACAAGATGAAGGTGATTCAAAAAGATAGAAGATGACAATTGACATTGTATTTAAATTTTTGGAGATTGTAACTTTCAGGGAAGAAACTAAATGAAAAGAACTTCCACGGGCGGGTAGTAAGAACGAAGAGCTTAATTACCATCCTTTTTAAGTAGTTGATGAGAAATTGTTTACAATTTTGTACTAGTTTTTAGTTTGCACATGTTCTAAAGTAATAGTTAATAATCCGAGTGTAATTCAATAAACAAGGTGAATTTTTCGGTATCAGGACTTCTAATATAGATAGAAGCTTACTTTTTTTTAAATTTTTCAACGTAGTCTTCCAGCAGTGTCACACACTTTTTCCATCTGTGCACAAGCTTCCGTATTTCAGCCAGTCAGTTAAGTGCCATGCGCTATACACGCTTGGGCGATCATGTCTCGAAAGAGACATGACTGACTGGGCCGAAGATTATCCCGCAGTAGGTTGCCATTGCTTTCTGCGGTAGACTGGTTGCCGACCAAGGCTATAGAACCCAATCTGTCCTATTATTTAACCCATAACTGGAGGGAAGAAACGGATTAATACCTTTCCCAAGGGTATTTGCGCGTAAGTGAAGGCAATGAATTCAGCTGGAATTCGAACTCGGTTCCCGGATTTCTCGTTCCTAGCCGATATCCACTGCGCCACAAGCGTAAAAATCCTTGGACTGATGTCTCAGCCAATCACTCACAGCACTTTTGACTTCATCGACACTTTCAAACTTCGTGCCTCTTGCGAACGCTTTTAAGGGACCAAACAGGTGAAATTCTGAAGGAGCAAGGTCTGGTCTGTAAGAGGGATGAGGGAGCAGTTCCCGGCCCGGCTCGTTGATGGTCTGCACCGTTTGGGCTGCTGTGTGAGCTGACCTTCGAGTAGGCAAGGTCATTATGGACAATTTTGTGTGATGTCCCAACAGATAGGCTCAAAGTCCTTGCAATGTCATCCACTGCTACCCTTCTGTCAGACTGAATGAGGTCATTGACTGATTCGATCACCTCAGGAGACCTCACTTCTGTAAGCCTCCCAGGCCTGTCTTCATCCTCAACACTGATCCGTTCTTTTTTAAACAATTTAGCTCACTTGTAGATATTTATTGGCTGAAACATGTGGCACCATACTCAGTTGACATTTTCCAGTGTATTTCGGCTGGTTTGCACTCTTCAGTAACCAAAAACTTGATAACTGATTTCTGTTCAATCCTGGAGCAGGCTTCTTGATCGGCCATCTTTGTTAATCTCCAAAACTCTCAAAGTTTTTTTTCAATCTGCAAAAAAATTAAATCCCTTTGACAAAGAAGTAAAAGAAAATTTAAAAAAAACTAAGCTTCTATCTGTATTAGAAGTCCTTATACCGAAAAATTCACCTTATTTATTGAATGACCCTCGTGTATAAAATAGCATTATAAAAAACAAGATCATTAATAAAGTATGTAATTACAGGAACAAAAATATGTATCTACTTCAAGGACTTTATAATATAAAAGAAGTCGTTCACAAAGCAAAAGTACATGACTTATATGGTCAAAATACAACATATACAAAACACATACACAACAGATACTTTTAAGACCAGATGTTTCAATCACCGGTCTACATTTAAAACAGAAAAACTTAAAAAATTGTATAAAATTAGTTAGCTACGTGTGGAAATTGAAATTAAAATATGGAAAAGACCCAGACATAACGTGGAGTATAGAAAATACAGCCAAGCCTTACAACGGTGACAAAATATGCAGACTGTGCCAGGAAGAAAAGTTAGCTATCATGTTATTCCCCACAAAAATGAATTACTGAATGAAAGAACAAAAATTATGACTAAGTGTAACCATACCATAAAATACCTAGTGGGGTCATACAGCCATGGAAAAAGACGTTATATTTTCTTCTAATTCTGAAAATTGCACATTCAAAAAAAATACCCGTTATGTGAGCTTTCTTAAAAGAAGATAGATGGCAACGTTGCATTTAAATTTTTGGTGATTGCAGAAGAGAAGCAAGTAAACGGAAGGGAGTTTCAAAAACCGGAAGTGCGAGAAAAGAAACTGTGGAGTAGAAGTAACAGTTAAATTTGGCTATTTCAACAGCAAAAGGGGAGAACCTAGATGCCAATCTAGTATTCTCCTTATATGTGCCTTGTTCTTTCAGGGCGTAGTTGACCATGGCCTTCCACGTTTACCTGTCCCTGGTGGCTCTAAGCACGCTTTCTTTTGTTATACCATGCAACCCCCGTTCTGACATCTACCCGCTCAGGCCAGTCAAGTACGTTACAAGCTGTTTTACTCTGTCTCTCCTTCCCTCTATCTGGCCTGTTAGTATCATATTCTCTAAGCCTACCTTCCTCATTGCATGTCCCAGAAACTTTAGCTGTCTTTTCCTGATGTTTTAATTTTATTTTCGTTTCCATCCTTTCAAAAACTTGATCATTGTTCTTATGCTCGATTCATGATATTCACAGCATCCTTCTGTAGAACAACATTTCAGTTACTTCAAGTTTTTCCTTAATCTTTGATAATAATGTCCAGCATTTATTGCCATATTGAAGAACTGATATCACATAGCAATCCAGTACTTTCTTCTTTGTTTCTAGTGAAATTTTCCTGTCTCTTAATACTCTACTCAGCTTCTGGAATGCGTCTTTCGCCATGCCAATTCGCCTTCGGATCTCTGTGTCGCACTTTCCATCTTCTGTCAGAACGCTTCCCAGGTATTAAAATTTTTGTACCTGCTTGATTTTAGTATCCCCCACCCTGTATTTGGCATTTTGGGCTGCTCTTTTTGCTGATGACCATGCATTCGGTTTTCTTGCAGTTTATATTATTGTCCTTTTTTGTCACTCTCTTCAGCTACCTTCTGTAGGAAGTCATGTACTTTCCTTTCCGTGTCTGCTATCAGCACTGTATCATCTGCGTACCTTATGTTGTTCAAATTGTGGTATCCGATGACAAATCCTAGCATAACTTCTAGAGTCCTCAGAATAGTATCGCTGTACAAGTTGAATAGATCTAGTGAAAAGACACATCCTTGATTTACGCCCCGTTCTATCTTTGTATATCTGCTGAATTCGTTACCTGTCCGTTTACAGATGCATGCTTAAATTCATGTGGTCAGGGTCATTAGGACAAAAAAGTGAAGGCTAGACAATTTCAGCAGCGATTTTAGGCAAGAAAGATGTGGTTCTACAGAAGGATGCTGAGACTTCCATTAACTGAACATGTGAGTAGTAAAAATATTTAAGGCATATGGGAAACACCGAGGAAGACCCAGAAAGAGGCAGTTGATAAATCTAGAGCACACAATGAGAAAAGAAGGTTAGAAAATTTGACACTCACGGGACATCTAGAAGACAAGAGGAACAGAGAAAAGTAGATCCCAACCACCTATCGAGCTTGTGTGAATGGATGGTAGAACAGAGAATCTGTGGGGCAGTAAAAAACAAAACGTTGCTAAGAACTAAAAACGATAAGAATTTGGGGAGAGCCATGATCACCCATGCCCTGGAGAAATACGAATTTCTGCTACAGATAAAGAAATGACTGCACTCAACATGAAAAACCTTCCTAGTACTTCGTCCTTATATATACAAGTTCAAAGTATTAAAAAATAATAGACAAGGTTCTGTGGTTAAGTTCTTTACATAATTTTTCATGTGATCTTATTAATCGATACTCGTATTTTAGTAGATACTTTGAACTTGTATATATAAGGACGAAGTACTAGGAAGGTTTTTCATGTTGAGTGCAGTCATTTCTTTATCTGTAGCAGATAGCATCATTGACCGGCGTTGTCCGTGCAACTCAAAACATTTTAATTTCTTCAACGGATGAAACAATACGTTTCAATTCGCTGCAGACACTTAAAATATAATCTATATATATAAAAGGCAATCCGTGACTCTGTGTGTGACTGTTCCTAGTGCACGCCTACATTTTTAATATTTTTTTGTTTCAAAATTACAGGAAAAAATATTCACATTTTTTTGTTGACCAATTGAATTTTTAAAACGTCGGAGTAAAAATTAAATATAAAGGCTCATTTT
This sequence comes from Ascarosepion bandense, assembly GCA_037127315.1. Lineage (NCBI taxonomy): Eukaryota > Metazoa > Mollusca > Cephalopoda > Sepiida > Sepiidae > Ascarosepion > Ascarosepion bandense. The sequence continues at coordinate 547,787 of JBBBDQ010001510.1, read as the reverse complement.
TTTTTTAATAAAAAATATTTTAGTCGCGTTTGATACGTGTGATTTGATTTCTACGACGTAAGCATCTTAGATCTTAGATGTTTTACGGAGTAAATGTAAACAATCGTGTCCATTGGCCAAAAAGTGCGAAAGGAAAAATTGCTGAACTTAAACACAAAAAGTATGTGTCGACCTGGCTTCTCTGTAGATATGTGTCCCTAGAAAGTTTGAATGAGCTAGCTTAAAAAATGTAGGCGTGCATAGGGAACAGTCACACACAGACTCACAGATTGCCTTTTATATATATAGATTATGTTTTTTAATCAAACCGTTTCTACCGGCCTTTTACGATAAATTTTGTTACGAAAATCCGTGTCATTCGGCAGGATTCGAACCTGTGGCCCTGAGGTTGATTTGTGTGTTTCTTTCCATCGGATTGTCACCATTATGTAGTTATCAGAATTTGTTTGTTATTTGCGGGGTTATCATTTATGTATAGATGGGAATTTGTTTGTGTGGTCTTCACGAGGTTGGCGATGAAGTATTAGTGGGAAGATTGAAGTGGGAAGTAGTTCTTATCGATAAAAGGTTTATTTTTTTTTAATCATCTCACCCCAAGCAAGGCATTCCACTGCCACTATTGTGCATGGGGCTACATAGGCGAAGGTAAAGAGAAAGAGTGGTTAGACATAGGGAATGTCAGGAGAAAGATGACAGATGAGTAAGGACAGCGAGGATGAGGGTTGGGCAGATGGGAAGAGTGTTTGATAGAATGGGAGCAGGTTAGTGTGTTAGGAGGTGTCTATTGACCTTACATTTAAACTCCTGGAGATTGTAGCCGTCGGGGAAGCAATCATGTGGAAGGGAATTCCACAGTCGGGAAGTGCGAGGAAAGAAACTGTTGGAGTAGAAGTTACGGCTGCATTTTATCGGTTTCACTGTAAAAGGGTGAGACCTACTTGCTAATCTAGTATCTCGTTCAAATTCGTATTTAGGGGGCACCAGTGATCTAAGTTCATCGGAGCAGAAGCCGTGAAAGTATTTATAGAAGAGACACAGGGAAGACACGTCGCGCCGGTGGGAGAGAGACTGCAGGCGGTCTGCCAAGTCGGTATCTATCACATTACAGACCCTCATTTGTGTGTATAAATATTGAATTGATTTTGGCGAAAGAAATGACATCCTTTTCGTAGTGGGTGAAATTATTAAGTGGGTAAATTTTCAAGGAATATGTGTTGTAAGTTTTCAAAGAGTGTTTCTTTTGAGTTTTTTTTTTTTTTTTAGAAATCGGTGTTCACCAGTGAGGTAGTAGGGATTTTTCCATTGCATGTTTTCATGTTTTTCTCTGTATTTAAACGTCGGTGTTCATCAGTGAAGAATTCATTCTTCCATTAGGTGTTCTTTTTCGATGTCGGTGTTCACCAGTGAGGTAGTAGGGATTCTTTCATTGCATGTTCTTCGCTGGGTCCTAAGTGTGATAGTGATAATAAGGTTTTCTTCCATTGCGTACTCGTTGAACGTCAGAGGTCACGGGAGATGGTTAATGTTTATTGATTTGACCTTGTGTCATACATAACCTAACTCCCTAAAACTTACTATTATTCGTAATCATCAGAAGGTTGGTAGCAGGTTGGAGATTGTTGAAGAATAAAAGCATACCTCTTGCATGTTTAAATTAAAATTTATTAATGGACAAGAATAACAGGAATTGGTAGAAGTTAATGTTCAATTAGAAACATTATTAAGAAGTTAAGGGTAGAGGTTATAGTAGTCCTTGCAAGAGTGAGTTTATGTGTACGTAGGCAGGAACGTATGTGTATGTAAGTATGTATGAGCGTTTGTTGGGTAGGAGTGTCTTTGAAGTATTCGCTCAGTCTTAAAGTAGACGGGTGAGCGATGAAGAAGAAGGCGGTGAGAGGTGAGAGGTGAGAGAGAAAGATAGAGACAATTATAATAACGATCGCATGACGTTTGTCAAAGATACGTGTTAATTGCTCGTGATCTTAACTCTCTGACGCGACGGTCGGCTTGTCCAGTCTTTTAAATCGTTTGGGAATTCACTCCCGGATGTGGTTCTGGCCTTTCCATTGGATGACAAATATTTCGCATCGAGGTGTGAAATTTCACAAATTTTGTGTGTGTTAAGCAAAGTTTTTAAATTCGAGAAAATTCGTTTATTTCTAACAATGAGTCAGATTTGAATTTTAAAAGTAGATATTGTTTTGTTCACTACAACCCCTACCAATATAGGGAAAGCCACTAACAGAGGTCGCAGGTTCGAATCCTGCCGAATGACGCACATTTTTGTTACAAACTTTATCGTGAATAATCAAACCGGTAGAAATAAATATATAAATATACTGTTTGATTAAAAAACAGAATATCTACTCAAATACGAGTATCGATTAAAAAAATAATGTTCAGACAAATATATTAAATATTTCGGTTGTTAAAACCATTTTGTTAATCTTCGAGATTTTCCGTAACATTAATTTCTGATATAGACAGATACTTTTTAAAATCACCTTGAAAAACATTTAAAATCATGATCATCACAACCGAGTGCGTATGACTTTTAGCTTCATGAAAAAGATTTTCAAAACACACACACACACACACACACACACACACACACACACACACACACACACACACATATATATACAGTTTTCATTAAAATATGACACAGGATATTATGATTAAGTTTTATATATAATTTTTATATCATCTTATATTTTTTTTCAGTACATAAATTATATAAAGATTGTTGGAATGTTTTATTTATCCAAGCGCTTTCGGCTATATTTTTAGCCATTATCAATATTTTATTTTACTTTGACTAAAGATATGGATTGTTTTATGTATGTATCGAAAGTTTGTTTCTAATTTTTAAAAAATCATTTCATCCCAAGCAGGGCCGTTTTACTGCCACTGGTGCGCAGGGAGTTACATAAGAGAAAAGAGGATCCTTGGGAAAAATATGGATCCATCTCTTCTGCCTCCAGCTATGGGTTGAATAACAGGATAGAAAGAGGGACAGGTTTTCAGGAAGTGTGTAAGAGAAGGATGAGAATACTGGTGTGATGAGAGTGGAATAGACAGTGTAAAGAGCATGAGAGAAAGGATGCGATCAGTGAGATAGGCGATGACTATTGACCTTAAATTTAAATTCTTGGAGATTGTTGCTGTCGGGGAAGAAAGTATACGGAAGGGGATTCCACAGGGTGGAAGTTCGAGAAAAGAAGCTAATAGTGTAGAAGTAGCGGTTACATTTTACTGGTTTCACTGTTAAAGGGTGGGACATAGTTGCTAATCTTGAGTAAATTCATACATGGGGGGTACCAGTGAGTTAATTTCATCAGAGCAGAAGCCGTGAAAGTATTTGTAGAAGAGACGCAGGGAAGCCACATTACGCCGGTTACTGCATCTGAGCTGTTAACTCGGGAGTTATAGGAATGTTGGATTTTGGAAAGACGGCCAGCACTTTCTGACCGTGTTCATATTTGATATTACTGAGTACTGGATTTTTCTTTATTATTTATAATGCATAATGCATCTATTATTTTTATTCTTTATTACAAGTGGATGATGCTATTATACAGGGTGTCCATAAAGTTAGTGTGCCATTTATAACTTTATTTCTATGTGCGATACACACGACTTTTATGACCACCCTTATTTGTTTTATCGACGTGTATGTTACAATTGTGCGTTGTGGTGCAATGGCTATTAGCTCAGAATGAGAAATCGGAGAGCCGAGTTCAAATTCCTGTTTCATTCACTTATGCACAAATACCCTTGGGAAAAAATACGAATCCATCTCTTCTGCCTGCAGCTATGGATTGAATAGCAGGATAGATTGAGTTCTATTTGCAAACATTCTACCGCAGAAAATAATGGCAACCTACTGCGCGAAAATCTTCTGCCCAGTCAGTCATGTTCCTTTCAAGACATGATCGCCTAAGCGTGTATCACGTACGGCAATTAACTGACTCACTGATGTTACATATAAAGTCTGGTAGTTCTCCAAGTTTATTTAAATGAAACCTAATAAAGCTATTACCAGTGTCATGGTGCCCTATCTATAGGAATGAAATTTTCCTCTGTCAATAAATACGAACCTACGTGACTCCCGGAAAGGCAATAACTATAACATTCGGACGTACATTTCTATTTGTTGACGATTAATACTCTTATTTGTATACTAGCAGTATAGCCCGGCGTTGCTCGAGTTTAATGAAAGCTTTAAAACTAATCCATGGTCCTGGAGCTCAGACTCTTTGGACGTTGACACGAAAGACTAAAAAGCAATAGTTGTTTCCAGTTAAAGCGAAACAGTAGACTGAGAGAAAAATGAATGGATGTAAGTTAAATTTTGATTTCATGGTATCGATATCAAATAATTTTTTTTCGTCGTAAAGTGAATTTTGAAGGCTAAATAAGTCCTCTGAGTAAATGGTATCATGACTGAGACTAAGAACTACAATTATACCTACTTAGAGCCAAACCCGAAGCAAAAACTAAAAAAAAGGCTGAAAAAATACAGACATACAGGCAGATAAACACACACACACACACACACACACACACACACACACACACACACACACACACACACACACACACACACACATCTTGCCTTTTATATATATTATAAATTTTCTGCACTATTGTAAGAACTGCAACCTTGAAACTTCTGAATATTATTTCTTATGTCTTTGTCCATGAGTGTATCAAATTTGATTAAAATCGGACCACTCCTTCTATAACCCGATTTTTTCGATTATCGATTTTCGATATTTATCGGGGGTACCTCGACACAAAACCTAGCTAAAAACACTCACAGACGCTTATAGTACAACTGTGTAAATTTTCAAGAAAATCGGTTCAGCCGTTTTGGAGTCTATAGCTAACGGACACACACACACACACACACACACACAGAGACAAAGTTCCATTTTTAAATAAGTTTAGATATGTTCTGTTATGCTAATACACTGGTTAAACTTACCTTCTTGTTTCTGTGTCTTTCTTCCTTATCCTTACAGGACACAACAACTTGGCGACGAAGATTTGCCACAACATATGTTTCCTCGAATTTCATCTTCATGTGTGAAGTAATTGTCCAACATTCACAGCCATAGAGGAGAATAGCTGTTACATAACAGTTCTGGACTCTTTTATTTCCTAATATGTTGTTTATATGTGCGTTGTGGTGCAATGAATATCGCCACGGAACGACAAATCGGGGAGCCGAGTTCGAATTCCAGTTGAATTCCTTACATTCACTTACGCACAAATACCGTTGGGAAAGGTATTAATCCATCTCTTTCCTCAAGTTATGGGTTAAATAACAGGACAGATTGGATTCTATAACCTTGACTGTCTACTGCAGAAAGCAATGGCAACCTACTGCTGGATACTCTTCTGCCCAGTCAGTCATGTCTCTTTCGAGACATGATCGCCCAAAGCGTGTATCATGTATGGCAATTAACTGACTGAATTTGTTGTTTATATTTTGGAAAGCATCTTTAGATATTGATATATACCTTTGAATTTTTTGGTCTCACTTTTGAACCCATAGTTTACATTCTGTACGTGATTGTTTTTGATTTCACCAATTTGTAGCCCGCACTTGTCAGCCAATCGATAGTTAGTCCTTTCTTGCCTAGGATTTCCTATAGTTTTCTTGCTGAGTATGCCTTCGAAACAGTGTCAGCTACGTATCTTCCACTGTGAATAGTGTCATCATCATCATCATTTATCCATCACACCCAGATAGTGCATAGGACAGCAACGTTTTGTTGCTGTTTCTGTAACAAACTGTTTTTACGGGACAGGCTTCATGTGTGAAGTAACTGTCCAACATTCACGGCCATAGAGGAGAATAGTTGTTACATAACAGTTCAGGACTCTTATTTGCTTCACGTGATTTTTTATTTCCTCATATGTTGTTTGTATGTGCGTTGTGGTGCAATGGATATCACTTCGAAACGACAAATCGCCTTTCTTTAAAGAACTCAATAACGTGAAACAAATGCTTGTTAATTATGGCTTTCCAAACCATTTTATAGATTATCATATTTTTCTTTCTAAAGTGGCCTATAGGATTACTGAACATATTAAAAAACACTCCAATACATTAATATTTTCTACAAGAATCAAATGCATGGTAACTATAAACAAGATTAATCTTCACTTATAAACATTATGAAGAAATATGTAAATCCAGTTGACAAAAAACAAAAAAGAAAAAAAAAAATACACACAAAAAAACAACTACAAAAAACAAACAAATAAAAAAAACAAGCAAATTTAAATAATTATCAATTAAAAAAAATTTTAAACCGCTAATTTCGTCGTCAAAAATAATAATTCACATGGTATATTTAAATTTCGGAGAATCAACATTATTTACGAATTTGTACGTCTTTTAAAGAACGATGCTTCTGATCAATTAAAATTCCTAAATAATTACATTGGATATACTACAACGTGTTTAACAAGAAGACTCACGCTACATCTCTCTGATCATAGCTCTATTAGGTCTCATTTAAATACATCTACCAAACACTATCCGTAACATACTTGTTGATAATACAAATATAATAACATAATCCATATGTAAAAAAAAAAAAAAAACGGTTAAAAATAATGGAAGCATTATTAGTAAAAAAGAAAACGTCAACACTCAATAATATCAACTATGAACACGGCCACAATGTACTGACCGTGTTTAGAAAATAAAACATTTATATTACTCTAAATATATACGTAAAACAATTCATCTATTCAGTTAAAATAAAATTCATCTTTGGTAATGGCTAAAAGTATAGCCGAAAGAGATTGGATAAATAATATATTCGGACAATTTTTATATAATTTATGAACTGAAAAGAAAAAAAATCACATGAAGAATTATATAAGAAAAAGTTAACCATAGCACTTCATTTGTCATTTTTAACGGGACTTGCATAAAAGAGGGACTGCTGCCTAAATACACAATATCTATCTATCTATCTATCTATCTATCTATCTATCTATCTGTCATCTACATACAAGTCTGTTTTACTGTATCACAGCTCATCAGTGCGGTTAGACATCCATTTGCTTCTGTCCGGGATCAAAACTCGACCGATTTGGTGTCAGTCAGAGTCACTAACCCCTAAGCCATAGGCTCATGGCATTAAAGAAGGGGAATTTTAGCGTGTTATATATAAGCGGTGTACACGGATGTGCGTTGTGGTACAGTGGATATCGGCTCGGAATTCCAGTTGAATCCATTGTATTCACTTACGCGCAAATACCCTTGGGAAAGGTATTAATCCGTCTCTTCCTTCTAGTTTATGGGTTAAATAGCAGGACAGATTGGTTCTATAGCCTTGGTCGGCAACCAGTCTACCGCAGAAAGCAATGGCAACCTACTGCGGGATAATCTTCTGCCCAGTCAGTCATGTCTCTTTCGAGACATGATCGCCCAAGCGTGTATCACGTATGGCACTTAACTGACTGACACACACGCCAGTCACCGAAAGAACTCAATTCATTGCTGAAGAGTTATGCATAAATCGCAGAAGTGGTAATTGTTTTTATTTAAATCTTCCTCTCTAGAAAGCTCAGTCATAATGAGAGCATGATATATTCGTCACCCACATAAAAGCCTGTTTCGCTCTATCACAGCTCATCAGTGCGGCAAGACATCCACTTGCTTTTGGCCGGGATCAAAACTCGACCGATTTGGTGTCAGTCGGAATCACTAATTAATTCTATTATTTACAAATATAATTGTAGTTGCGGTGCCGACTACATAGGGAGAACTACTCAGTGTCTAGACAAGAGAATTAAGCAACATGTCCTCAATAAGATCAGGAACCACACCTTACCTCGGAATGAACTTGTTCCAAATACTTACGGTTCCGCCATTTTCGAGCACCTATTAAATAACAGAAAGTGTGCTGCTAATTTTAGTGTTGACTGATTCACTGTTGTGTCCCGGTAGCACTCTTTATACGATCTCAAGATGCTGGAGGCTCTATATATTGGATCCTGCAAACCTTCCCTGTGCAAAGCGTGAGTGTTCGTTAGGACTTGCTGTTATTAGTCTATAGCTCTTTGCATTCATTTTTTCTTCTCATTTTTCTTCACACTGTTCTTTATTTTAATCCAAGTTTAAATCTCCTGTAGAGGCCTGAAGAGTGGGATCGAAACCGGTTGCTTCGCTTTTACAATATTTTATAATGTGTAACATTAAGCTACAGACTTTCATCTCTTTAATTAAATTTTGTACCTATAAAATATTTTCGTATATATATATATATATATATAAGACTAGCAGTATGGCCCGGCGTTGCTAGGGTGTAATGAAAGCTTTAAAACTAATCCATGGTCCTGGAGCTCAGACTCTTTGGACGTTGGCACGAAAGACTAAAACGCAATAGCTGTTTCCAGTTAAAGCGAAACCGTAGACTGAAAGAAAAATGAATGGATGTAAGTCAAATTTTGATTTCCTGGTATCGATATCAAATAAGTTTTTTCGTCGTAAAGTGAATTTCGAAGGCTAAATAAGTCCTCTGAGTAAATGGTATCATGGTTGAGACTAAGAACTACAATTGTACCTGCTTAGAGCCAAACCCGAAGAAAAAACTAAAATAAAAGGCTGAAAAACTGATTTTGATCAAACCCGGTAGGATATCGGGGTATCGATTTCCAATATCGGAGTTAAATAAGTCATCTAAGGATAGAACTGCAACCTTGAAACTTCTGAATATCGTTTCTTATGTCTTTGTCTATGAGTGTATCAAATTTGATGAAAATCGGACCACTCCTTCTATAACCCGATTTTTTCGATTATCGATTTTCAATATTTATCGGGGGTACCTCAACACAAAACCTAGCTAAGAATACTCGCAGACGCTTATAGTACAACTGTGTAAATTTTCAGGAAAATCGGTTCAGCCGTTTCGAAATCTATAGGTAACGGACACACACACACACACACACACACACACACACACACACACACACACACACATATATATATATATATGGCGGGAGTAGACATAGGGAAAATAAAGTAAGTGACAAAGAAAGAAAGAAAGAAAGAAAGAAAGAAAGAAAGAACGAAAAATAAAAGAGTGGGGAAAGGCTTCTAATATCGTCTCATCAAAAACAGAGCCAACATTTTCACCGAACAGCTAGAGATAGATAGATAGATAGATAGATAGATAGATAGATAGATAGATAGATAGATATTGTGGGGGATAGACATGGAGACGTTATGTGACAAAGAAAGAAAGCGAGAAAGAAAGAAAGAAAGAAAGAAAGAAAGAAAGAAAGAAGCAAATATAGCAAGAGAACAGACTGCTCATAGTGACTCCTGTCAATAATCAATAACAGAAAACATACATTTTAACCTAACCAGTATATGTATGTATGTATGTATGTATGTATGTATGTATGTAACACAGAGAGAGAATGAGTGAGTGAGTGAGTGAGTGAGTGAGTGAGTGAGTGAGTGAGTGAGTGAGTGAGTGCCTGAAAAGAAAGAGAAAGAGAGATAATGAAAGAGAACAACTTGCTTATACTGTCTCAATAACAACAGTGTGTTTATGCGTGTGTGTGGGCATGCGTGCATGTGTGTGCCGTATTGTGTTGTTGTTGATGGTGGTGCTGGTGGTGGTTGTAGTGGGCCCATACTGTAGTACCGGGTTAAATCAACCCGACAATGGTGCGCTGAGGAAATTCTCCTTCTTATCATTAACAGAAGAATTAATCACAACAGAAGCTATTATGTGCATTGATGTATGGTTCGATGCTTTTCGGCTTTTCACATTTTTAATGGGTGTTACTCGTAAAATTAATTAAGAAATATTAAATGGCAGGGAAATATAACTACCTCTGACACATTAATTTGATTTCACTCCGACGCTGGCATAGTTTACAGCCGGTGCAATTGAGTTAGTGCCGTGATTTTGTTGGGGCTGAGCGAGATGATGTAGGACTTGCGATTGTCAAACACTGAAGACGAAGACCGCCATTAAAATAAATGGAAACATGGAGGAAATGGGTAGTATGTATGTGCGCATGCGTGCGTGCGTGCGCACGCGCATACTGCGTGTCTGTGTGTGTATGAAAATTTACGTTTATAGCAAGAATTGCGAGGAACTTAAAGGCTAAGGTCACAGTGAATGGATATAGCAAACCGCGTTCAAACTCGGGCTTGATATTGGCAATTCTTATTTCAGTTGTTGAGGAGGCATGTTAGAGTAATGGATAGAGGCTCGTATTGAGAAATCGCAGAGATCGAATTCTAGTCGGATTCATTATATTCTAATGCTGATACCCTTGGTAAAGATATGGCCTGGGTTCTACAGCTCTTGGTGTCAACCGGTCGAGGAGAAGGGAAACACTAAATTCAAACCAGCCCGGAGAGGATGGGGCTTCGTCAGGTTGTAGTACACACAACTTCTACTAGGGCTACAGAACGTGAGAACAAAAGTTTGAAATAATTCCAAGATTATTGAAAATTCTTCTTCTTCTTCTTCTTCTTCTTCTTCTATGTGCCCTGTCCCTTCAGGATGTAGGCGATCATGGCTCTCCACGTCTCCCTATCCCTTGTGGCTCCTAGTATGTTTGCTCCTGTTGCTCCTGGCAACCCCCGTTCCGTCATCCACCTGATCAGACCCTGCAAATATGTTATCCGCTGCCTTCCTCTGTCTCTCCTTCCTTCTATCTGTCCAGTCAGTATCAGGTTCTCCAGGCTCTCCTTCCTCATTGCATGTCCCAGAAACTTCAGTTGTCTCTTCCTGATGCTCAGCATCAATTTCCTTTTTGTTGCCATTCTTTCTAACACCTCGTCGTTGCTTGTATGCTCGGTCCACGATATCCGTAGCATCCTTCTGTAGAACCACATTTCGGCCGCTTCCAGTTTTGTCCTCATTGAAAATTACACATCTCAAAATAAATACAAATTATGACAAGTGGCACGAATCCAATAACATCGTCCAGGTGTTGATATCCATCTGATACTAAATATAAAATATTCCAAAAATGCATCACTAAAGTTATTTGGGACGGTGGTGTAGTGGATATAGTAGTTGGTGGTGTATGTGTTAGCATTACCTAGTGGTCCTGAGCTCGATCCTTAGACTCTGCAGTGGCGAAAAAAATTCTAACAGAACATTATTGAAAAAAGATACGATGAGCTGCGAAACTTCCCATTTCCTCGAGTTCCAAAGCAGTATACACGTGTTACGATGGCTGCTTGTCGCTCAACTTAAAACAGTGGCAAACAAATCTAAACTTATTTATAAATGGAACTTTGTGTGTATCTGTTACCTATAGACTCCGAAACGGCTGAACCAATTTTCTTGAAAATTTACACAGTTGTACTATAAGCGTCTGCGAGTGTACTTAGCTAGGTTTTGTGTCGAGGTACTCCCGATAAATATTGAAAATCGATAATCGAAAAAAACGGGTTATAGAAGAAGTGGTTCGATTTTCATCAAATTTGATACACTCATAGACAAAGACAGAAGAAACGATATTCAGAAGTTTCAAGGTTGCAGTTCTTACAATGGTGCAGAAAATTTGATATCGATACCAGGAAATCAAAATTTGACTAACAATACATCCATTCATTTTTCTTTCAGTCTACGGTTTCACTTTAACTGAAAACAACTATTAGTCTTTCATGCCAACGCCCAAAGAGTCTGAGCTCCAGAACCATGGATTAGTTTTAAAGCTTTCATTACACCCGAGCAACTCCGGGCTATACTGCTAGTATATATATATATATATATATATATATATATATATATATGAAGGTTTCATTGAATAATATAGACAGGTTCTGTCTATTAATTTTGTGTAGGATCCGTTCATACCGTCTGATATACTTGGTGGTGATATCGTTGAAAGACAACAAAAAATCACAGTAATTGTTGATTTTTTTATCGGGTCTAAGCTTACTGTGATTTTTTGTTGTCTTTCAACGATATCACCATCATGTATATCAGACGGTATGAACGGATCCTACACAAAATTAATAGACAAAACTTGTCTATATTATTCAATGAAACCTGCATTAATGAAAAAAATGCTGCCAAAATTCACACACACAATATATATATACATATATATATATATATATATATATATATATATATCGTCAGCTTCTATCTATCTATCTATCTATCTATCTATCTATCTATCTATCTATCTATCTATATACTCCGATTGAAGCAGACGAGATATTCGCGCCAATCTATCTATCTATCTATCTATCTATCTATCTATCTATCTATCTATCTATCTATCTATATTATGTGTATTTGGCCAGCAACCTTTCTTTTAAGCATCGTTCATTGAATACAGCCGACAAGGATGATTTAATCAATCTTTTATTGAGTTTTTTCCAGTAGTCTAACATTTTTCGTTTTTCAGCAGTTAAAGAATATAAAAAGTGCCCATAGTTTTTATTGTTCCGAGCGCTAGTCTCTTCCCTATGCTAGTTTCTTCTTCTTATTGGCTAGCAAAGGCTTCCCGGCTGCCTTGTAAAATTTTGCAAAGTAATAATAACAAAAGAACTATTTTATACTAAAATTAGTATGAAATTCATCCTTTTTTTTAAACTGGGGTCGCCTAATATTTATGGCCAGTAGTGTACATTGCGTTTAAGAAAGGTCAAATTTATTTCTGAACGAGTTTCAGTTCCAGTTGGGTTCATTACATTCACTTACGTGCAAATATCTTTGGGAAAGGTACGAATCCACCTCTTATTATCTTTGCTATGGATTAATTAGTAAAAACGATTATTATCACTAAAAACGATTATTATCACAACAACAAAAATTGCGGAGATAATATTTAGATTTTAGCATTGAATAACCGACAGACGTTGATATGCCACTAAGCAAAAATAACCAATCAACAGTCTTTAAATCGCTTAGTTTCTACGTCATCTCTGCAGTGCCAAATACATTTGCTTTTTATTTTAACACTGAGATTTCAAAAAAGATAAATATTTAAGGAATCGGTAGTTTGGACTGGTGGTAACTTTTCAACCATTAAAGATTTCATTATTTTTTAATTCATATTTTTATTCAGTAATTTTCGTCAAATAAAGATCAGCCAATTAAAAGAATTTATTTGGTATTTTCACATGACTTCCAACTGTTTACAGTTGGACAACACAAGCATAACAAATAGGTCAACGCCACAAGATCTGCCATTATTTGCTTCCTTAATTCCCTACGACACAAAGAATTGATGGAGATGCTCAGCAGCCTCGACATTTTTGGGAAAGACATCAGAGTAATCAAGAATCTCTACTGGCAGCAAACTGCCTGCATACGGACAGGTAACGATTTCAGCAGATTCACAAAGATAGAAAGAGGCGCAAGGATGTGTCTTTTCACCGGATCTATTCAACTTGGGCAGCGAGAATATTTTGAGGACCCTAGATGATACTCCAGGATTTGTTATTGGAGGCCACAATTTGAACAGAATAAGGTATGCAGATGATACAGTGCTGATTGCAGACTCAGAAAGAAAACTACAAGACCTCCTACAGAAGGTAGCTGTGAAGAGTCACAAAAAAGAATTTCAAATAAACTGTAAGAAAAACTGAATGCATGGTGATCAGCAAAAAGAGCAGCCCGAAATGCCAAATACTGGTGGGAGATACTAAAATCAAGCAAGTACAAAATTTAAATATCTAGGAAGTGTTCTAAAAGGAGATGGAAAGTGCGACACAAAGATACGAAGGCGAATGGGCATGGCGAAGGACGCGTTCCAGATGCTGAGTAAAATACTAAGACACAGGAAAATTTTACTAGAAACATAGAAGCGAGTGCTAGATTGCTATGTGATATGAGTTCTTCAATACGACAGTGAATGCTGGACAATATATGGTCAGCAGCCTCGACATCTTTGGGAAAGACATCAGAGTAATTAAGAATCTCTACTGGCAGCAAACGGCCTGCATACGGACAGGTAACGATTTCAGCAGATTTACAAAGATAGAAAGAGGTGTAAGACAAGGATGTGTCTTTTCACCGGATCTATTCAACTTGGGCAGCGAGAATATTTTGAGGACCCTAGATGATACGCCAGGATTTGTTATTGGAGGCCACAACTTGAACAACATAAGGTATGCTGATGATACAGTGCTGATTGCAGACATGGAAAGAAAACTACAAGACCTCCTAGAGAAGGTAGCTGAAGAGAGTGACAAAAAAGACTACTAATAAACTTTAAGAAAACTGAATGCGTGGTCATCAGGAAAAGGTGCAACCCAAAATGCCAAATACAGGTCGGGGATACCAGAATCAAGCAAGTACAAAAAATTAAATACCTAGGAAGTGTTCTAACAGGAAATTGAAAGTGCGACACAGAGATCCGAAGGCGAATTGGCATGGCAAAGGACGCGTTCCAGAAGCCGAGTAAAGTATTAATACACAGGAAAATTTCACTAGAAACAAAGAAAAGAGTGCTGGATTGTTATGTGATGTCAGTTTTTCAATACGGCAGTGAATGCTGGACAATATCATGGAAAATGAAGACAAAGCTTGAAGCAGCGGAAATGTGGTGCTACAGAAGGATGCTGCGGATATCATGGATTGAGCATGTAAACAACGATGAGGTATTGGAAAGAATGGCAACGAAAAGGAAATTAATAGTGAGCATCAGGAAGAGACAACTGAAGTTCCTGGGACATGCAATGAGGAAGGAGGGCTTGGAGAACCTGATACTGACAGGCCAGATAGAAGGGAAAAGAGACAGAGGAAGGCAGCGGATAACATATTTGCAGGGCCTGATCAGGTGGGTGACAGAACCGGGGTTGCGAGGTGTAACAGGAGCAAACATACTAAGAGCCACAAGGGATAGAAAGACGTGGAGAACTATGATCGCCTATGTCCTGAAGGGACAGGGCACATAGAAGAAGAAGAATTTCCTGTCTCTACAGTTGTAGTGTCTTTATAAACATAGTACCAGCAGCAGCTCTTCATGAACATAGTATTAGCAACAATCCTTAATAAAGGTAGTATGAATAGCAGTGCTGGGTATATATATATATATATATATATATATATATATATATATATAGACTGAAATTTTAAACAAATGTAAGTTTCATAAATATAAATTCATTGCTTAGTGTGAGAGCGTAGTGTTAAATTTTTTTTTTTTAGCTGTGTGTTTAATAAAAATTTTTCCTAATTTAGTGTGTTTTGCTTTTTTTGTTCTAACCCCCCTTTTTGTGTTGGTATGGTTCCCCCTATCTTAGTGTATATCTATTTATTTGGTTTTATCTTTAGTGTTTCAGCCTTTGCCCTGACGATCCGTAGTGTGAAACCGCGGTAGGTTTTGGCTCACTTTAGATTTTTGTGTGTCTTTGCTCTACTTTTGTATATTTTCTTGTACTTTGTATCGAGCTCTTTTTCTTGTGGTTGGTTCCGTTTGGGTTTTTTTTTCTTTGCTGCGGAGTATTGAATGTTTTGTTCTTGTTCCGCGGATTTCTTTTTTTCTCCCCATTTATCCGACGCCTTAGTGCACCGGATTGTAACGGAATTAGGTTCTGTTTGTTGGTGGTTTTTTTGAAGGTTTATTTTAGTATAAATTTACGGCCTACATACTTACAGAGTCTATTTAGTTATTATATATATATATATATATATATATATATATATATATATATATATATATATATAAAAAGTGGCCGAGTCTTAACTGACTCTCTTTTCTTGTTTTTCCTCCTTTTGATGCCTAGTGTCTAACAGAACTAAGCTAATTCATTCAGATGGGACGTGTTATTGCGTTTTTCCCCAAATTTCAATTTTGGCCCGGAGTCTTTAAATTGGCACGAATTTCTCGTCTGCTTCAATCGGGATACAAATAAAACTAGAGAGCGAATCAAATAAATATAAGTTAATGGTTTAAAAGAAATGAGGAGGAAAGCAAGAGTAATTAATGATTTTTTTTATCGGCACGCAACGAGAAATCGGAGAGCCGAGTTCGAATTCCAGGTGAAATCCTTGCATTCACTTACGCGCAAATACCCTTGGGAAATGTATTAATTCGTTTCTTCCCTCCAGTTATGGATTAAATAACAAGACAGAATGGGTTCTATAGCTTTGGCTGGCAACCAGTCTACCGCAAAAAGTAATGGCAACCTACTGCGCGATAATCTTCTGCTCAGTCAGTCAAGTCTCTTTCGAGAGATCATACAAGCGTGTATCACGTGCGGCACTTAATTGACTGACTGAAATGTTAAAACGAATTTATTCAAATTTACTTGCAGGCTGTCCGTTGGCTGACGATTCTTTGAAAAATATTTGACTACTGCACATGGCGATATTAGCAGCGCAAATGTACATACAGAAAAGATGTTCCCAAACAGATATTACCTTTCTTAAATGCAATCTATCTATCTATCTATCTATCTATCTATCTATCTATCTATCTATCTATCTATCTATCTATCTTCACAAGTTGCGATGGATAAATTGTCGATCAAATGACGCAAAAATGAAAATAACTCTGGCATCTCATTCTAACAAATATATTTACCAAAATTACACAAAAATATCTTGAAATAATAAAGAGTAAATTTAATACATAAAATAGATAGATAGATAGATAATGGCTGGCCTCTTGTATTCGAGGATACCCGTCCACCAGGGCGGCTAGTGTATCCCTATTGCAGACACCTCACTTGTGTTTTTTCAACCTTCACAGAGACCACCAGATGCTGAGTAAAATACTAAGTGTCTTAGTCCACTCCACTCCACTCTCATCAGTATTCTCATCCTTCTCTTACCTACTTTCTGACACCGCCTATAACCTGTCACTCTTTCTCATAACTTTCCTCCTATGTAACCCCCTGCAAAACAGTGGCAGTAAAATGCCTTGCTTGGGGCGATATGATTATAAAAAAAAGACATAGTCTCTCTCAGCAGCGACTCTCTTGGCCCAGGGCAGCACTACCTTTTCAAGGCACTTGATGTAGGATTCCGTGTTGAACCTAAAACCCTCACCATAAAGATTCAGGAGTTCTCTTTTTATCCGAACGATCAGAGTGAGTTTTCCGAGCTGCAGTGCGTTCGTAATCCCCATTAGACTCATCCAACTCTTACCGAATTTTCTAGCCTGTCCTTACATTGACACCCAAACACTCAGAAATAGAGGCATAACGTCGCCATCATTAGTAATCAGAATAAAAACATAATGATGTTGACTGATTAAATCATTCAACACTTTCCGAATTCTATGTCCGATCTTCAGATTGACACGTAGACACTAAAATGGGTCATAATGTCATGAACATTAGTGATCACTACAAACATCATGATGTTGACTGGTTAAATCATCCGACACTTTTCGAATTCTCCGCACTGTCCTCATATCGACATCAAAACACTCTGAAATATTCGTATTGGAGCTTACGGTGCGAATTCGAAGCATGAGAGCATGCAATTTTCAAATTTCTGGCGGCCTGAATTGCATTTTCTTACAGACGGTGACGAACTGACCCAACTATACCACACCGACGAAATAAAGAAAAAAAATATAAAAATCCGACAATGTACCCTTTGCATCCCGTATCTATCTATCTATCTATCTATCTATCTATCTATCTATCTATCTTAGTCTGTTCATATCTATCTATTTGTTTATCTATCTATGGCAGAGTGGCTAAAACGTTCGCTTTTTGACCATGAAGCCCGGGTTCGAATCTCACTACTGTCGATTTGTCAGGAAGGTGACTTCTTGATATTATTGGTCTGGAATGAGCGATTCCAGCTTGTAGCAGCTTTGGAAAGTAACTGAACACCATGCCACGTGATGACTCAAGCCTTGTGAGTTAAATTAGGAGCCGTCGATCGTTTGGCTAGCTCGTAGTCACAAGTCGTCTTGACCGATGGTTTGAGCGTGCTGGTTTTGTTCAGAAAATACGCGTGTCTGAGCAGGCGTCTACAATGTGGATTAGCTAACCACCTCGGAAGACGGGTATCCTCGAATACGAGTGGCCAGCCATTATAGCTAGCTAGCTTAGACTGATAATATATGTTTATGTCTCTTTGAATCTATTTATCTGTAGGTCGGGGCATATTATCTATATCACAAATACAACTAGAGACATAAATTTTAAAGTGTCCACGGACTTTCTGGACATCTTATATATATATATATATATATATATATATATATATATATATATATATACAGTGTAATGGTTGTTACAATGTTTTTAAATTCATAGTATCACTACACAAAAAAATTTCTCATGTTTCGAAGCCAGCCCATTATGTTTTGGCTTCATCCTCAGGTGATTTTTTAGAAGTATAACGCTCTACATTTGTATCGAGCACTCTTTATAAAAGTAAATGCATGAACACAAAGGTAAATAAACCTACGAGTTCAACAACTTAGTTACAATATATATATATATATATATATATATATATATATATATATATTATTTGGAAATGAGTTATTCCCGCAATCTAGGTTTCAACCTTTCGGTATCGTCAAGTGATTTATAATAACTGATTTTACTGTTTTTCAAACGCTCGAACAGGGTAAACATGGTGATATATATATATATATATATATATATATATATATATATATATTGTATCGAGGCAGTAGATAATTTTCTAAACATATATTGTTAAATATAAGAGACAATGAATGTCTATTATACTTAATCATCAGCCGTTCTAAACATCGTATTTAATTTCAGGTAAAAATAATGACAAAATTGTCCAACATTTGGATAGTTTTTATTATGCTTGTTCTAAGCTTTCGGCTCATATGAGCCATCTTCAGAGATGTTAAAGGGACGTTAACATAAAGACATCCACCATCGAAGATGTTATTATTTTGTGTTGACATAAAACATTGCTATGCGACGATAACCGTCACCAAATAGCAGACGCAGATCATAAATTTGTAATGCGGTTCTATTACGTCACACCGCGTGAGAAACCGAAATGTAAAAATGTTAAAACAATTGACCTCATCGTCTCTAAAAACCCTACAACCACAAAAACTAAATTCTCTACAGAAAACCAATGTAGCGTATCAATTTACATGCCCGTTCAGAAATTGTTTCTCTGGTACTACTAATAAAACCACTACATATATTAGTTTTACTACAACCACTCTATCCCATAGACTTACCTGTCACCTTTCTGATCATAGTTCAATTAAACAACATTTATTAGAAAAACATAGCCATGTATGTAATAGTAGACAGATTTTAGCCGACAATGCAATCATACTCACACAATAAGTAAAAAAAAAAACTTCAGGTAATGGAGTCCATCTACATAAAATCAAAGCAACTCACACTCAATAAAATCATATTTCAATCTGGTCACAACATATTACATTGCATTTAGACATATGGTTCTTTTAACATTTCGGTCTCTCACGCGGTGTGACGTCATAGAACCACATGACAAATTCATGACCTGCGTCTGCTATTTGGTGACTCTTATCGTCGCATAGCAATGTTTTATGAACGGCTCATGATTAAACATAATAGACATTCATTGTCTGTTATATTTAACAATATATATATATGCGAAGTGTGACGATTTAATTCCCAGAACCAGAACGCTCGTTGCGTAATAAATCAGGGAAACATTTATAGCCAAGCATATCCATCCTCCTCTTTCGTCAGATGCAGACCAAATGGATGGAGTCATGGTGGGGTAATAGATAGCGACTCGGATTGAGGAATCGGAGGACCGAGTTCGAATTCCAGTCGAGTTCATTACATTCACTTACGTAAAATAACAGAACAGATTGTGTTCTGTGATAATTTTATACCCGAAAAATCCATCTCCTGTGGAGCACCCCACCCAAAGTCCCATAAAACTTCCAGAGAAGAAGCCACCGATGGTGAATGTTGCCCAAGTACAAGACTCAGTGAGATATTTCGTTGTTGAGCAGTTGTGGAGGTTGCATGTGTCCATAGTATATTGTGTGCGGAAAATGAATCTGAAGAAGCAGATAAATACCAGGTTAATTTTATAATGAAAGGCTACCCTTAATAAAAATAGTTTGTGATGAACATGTTATGAAAAAGATCGAACGATAAGGATTTTTCAAGAGGAATGAAATGTATGAAGTGGCAAGGGAAAAACATCTAAACTTATTTACAAATGAAACTTTGTCTGTGTGTGTGTATGTGTGTGTTTGTGTTCGTTACCTATAGACTCCAAAACGGCTGAACCGATTTTCTTGAAAATTTACTCAGTTGTACTATAAGCGTCTGCGAGTGTTCTTAGCTAGG